>JALPQI010005250.1:0-71511 GCA_025490895.1 Thaumatotibia leucotreta | reverse complement strand
TTTGGATTAATTAAGATTAACTAATAATTTTCATTTTCCGTAGAAGTCTTCATGTATAGAGTGGAAACATGGACCATCCTAGCCCGAGAAAGACAAAGAATTCGAGATGTGTCGCTAGAGGCGGATACTCAGGATACCCTGGATGGCCAAATGTACCAATGTGTCTATTCTCTCGCAACTAAACATCAAGACCTGACTGTCATCTGTTTAAGTCGCTTACTCTCAATAATTTGGCCAGATCATGGACGAAGAGACGAGAGTCTTCAAAAACTGGTCGTCGTTGGGGGCATTGAAGGCAAAAGAGCCTGGGCTTTCACCAACCAGATGATCTGACCAGGTCAAAGAAGCAACTTTCTTAAGCAAATTTTACCAGGCGGTGAGGGCTATGATAGACCGGGGCTGATGGAGACAGCTCATCAAGCAAAAACGATCTATTGATCACGATCCTCCCCAATTTCTTTCAGCTTTTGGGTATTTTACTCAATTGTGATAAAATTCCCGTCTAGTTATAACTATTACTTTTTCAGAAAAAAAAATACTTAGCATCAGTTTTTAATTAATATCGCTTTGTTTCGCGGTCGCCCGCAGTTTGAAACGTACATAATTAAATACTTTATAAACGACACTAGACAGTAAAAAAATTACAGTCATGGTACATCATGGTACATATAGTTTCTGGTCCATGAAACATAAAATATGGTCTAAAAATCTGATATCTATCACATTTGTCAGCATTTTTCTCCGTGAAATTGAAAGTAATTACAACTAAAATATTATTAAAAAATTGTCCTTACCATCTTCTTCACGAATCATAGTTAAAAACTTAAAAAATTGTCACATAAACATTATACGATACACTTAAGCAACTACGGAAAGCGAATAATTTTAATGCGTACGACGGCGTTGTTATTGACACTTCGAGATTATTTATTAATTACTGGTGGGTTCTTACGCAAAATAGTCAACGAGATAGTGACAACGGGGGTGTATTCTATCGTTTTTGCAAGACGAATCAAAGAATCGAAGTGACCCTTTTTGTCCAGCTAGATCGGGGTTTTGACCCATAGTGCGACGGACTCAAGAGAGAGAGAAATCTTTTGTGTCGTCTTAAGCATCGAATAGATGTGAGGATGTTCATCCTTCCTACAACATACAGTGCAGTGGCATCAATTCATGTCAAAAGTAATACGCGTTTGTCTAAAATCGATCCCCGTTTATATAGTCGTACTTATTTAATTAAACAGAGATTTGATTGTAATATATTAAATGATTATTTTTACTATACGTATTCATAACAACAAACCATCACGACGTCAGGATAGAACCCCGGAAGCGTTAGACTTGCTAGAACATTATTTCAGAGAATTATATAAAATGTATTGTTTTCGGTTAAGCTACTGACATACTTACATACTAGCGTTCAAATTAATCAAACGTTTAATTTTGAAATGGGAAGTTGATGATCACAGAGAATGAATATTATTTAGGTAATTTTTCTGCTACACTCGTGACAAACACGATCAAGAAACTCGAAGCGTGGGATGGATTATCACTTTATAGCATTTCAGATAAAATTATAAATTATACTATTTTCGATTCAGATACTTTAAAGAGTCTACTCGTAATGTTTATTACAAGTAAAAACACCTTACATCTGACTAATTTTAAATAACAGCCAAGATACGCAAACAAAATTGGTATTATTTCCATTTCAACTGAACTGCAAAGAGAAAATGCATCCGACCAAGGCACTCGGCTTCATTCCCACTTCATTGGTTTAAATATACCAGGGTATTGAATAAATTGGATTTCTTATTATAAGGGAATGCACTCGGATGGAGGGACCGTGATTGTATTGAGTAAAGCCGCCCTCGTGGCAAAGCGAAATTCTTGTAGTGTTAAATAAGTGACAGTTCACACTACGATTCGTTACAGCGTATTTTTTTGTAAAAGTTTTGTTGTAGTGGTATTTAAATATTAATAAATATAAATAAAAAATATGTTAGCCTATATAATGTCCCACTACTGGGCACAGGCCTCCTCTCATATATGAGAGGGATTGGGCTATAGTCCCCACGCTGGCCCTAAGCGGGTTGGGAACTTCACATAAACCTTTGAATTTCTTCGCGGATGTATGCAGGTTTCCTTACGATGTTTTCCTTCATCGAAAGCTAATGGTATCTATTCCGTACATAAATTTCGGAAAAACTCATTGGTACGAGTCAGGATTTGAACCCACGACCTCCAGATTGAAAGTCAAGCCTCTTAAACCACTGATCCACCACCGCTTCAGATAAAATTTAAATATGTACTGAAGATTCTTATTTCATATAGTATATGTAATAAGCGACTTGCACTTTTAGATAGTTCATTATCTACATATTTCTATACGCTTTTTTGTTTGTTATTCGTTATTGAGGTGATTATACACTTATTTACATGTCTTTTGTGTCTTCTCTCCTATTTATATCTGTTGCGGTTCCTGTAACAGTAGCCGTAGTTTATGTAATGAAGTAAGGAACAATCTTTAATTTAAAAAACTTCATCGATATAATGCATGTGTGAACAAGCATTTCGCGTCCCTTTCTTATCGTCGACGGGACACTCTTTAGCGGTTACTGAATTTCCACAAACGTTTCCAGGATTAGAGGCGAGCAGATCCTTTCCCCGGTTCACTTGTAGCCGATCTGTGTTTATGCTTTGAACGGCGATTGGGGCAAACGAACTTGTGTCACCATTGTAAGCCTATTGGAATTCTTAAGACGTCTGCGTCTCGTTCTTGTTTTCGAGCTAGTTTCTTGAAGCAATTTTCGTTACCGATTCGCCATGGAGGTATTACTGGCACTGAATGGTACATAATCATTATGTATTACTTCATTTCTTTCGTGTAAAGTTGTGTTTTGGAAGACGTGTAAAAATATATACAAAAAACCGGCCAAGTGCGAGTCGGACTCGCGCGCGAAGGGTTCCGTACCATTATCAATTTATTTTTTAAAAAATACAGTTAAATCAATCTACCTCAAAAACTATAGGAGATAATTTAATCAAACCAAAAATCGTTGATAGAGTTTTTTAATGTGCATAACATATATTTTTTTTAGAATTTTATATCGCGTAGTTTAAAAAATAGAGGGGGGGGGACTCATTTTGAGACTTTGAGAGCTGATATCTCGAAAACGATTTGCTTAAATGAAAATGAGATTTATAAACCTTCATATCATTTTCAAAGACCTTTCTATTAATACCCCACACGCTTATATACAACTAAAAAAATTTTTCTATCCCTCAGTTACATGTATGGAGGGCCCCCGGCCCAATGGTTTTTTTTACAATTTAGTATCATAATCCTGTAGCGGTTCATACAACACATATCCATACCAAATTTCGTTACTGTAGTATTTATAGTTTCCGAGTAAATCGGCTGTGACAGACGGACAGACGAACAGACGGACATGACGAATCTATAAGGGTTCCGTTTTTGCCATTTTGGCTACGGAACCCTAAAAACTGGATATAGGTTGGCCCAAACCTAAGAACCTACATTCCCGTTGCCACTATATTGCCAATGAGGTTCTGAGAGGCAGAATAGACACCCTTAGAAATATTCGGAAATTAGTAAGTAATGTAACTATAAGTTTCAAAAGTAATAGTACTTTGTAAACTAGAATTGAAAAAGAGCATCTAGTATTATTATCTTCCGCATTATTAAAAAAAAATAACAACCTCTAAAAAGCTCCTTCTGAATCCCAAAAGCTCACAGGCAAAGGGAAAGTGCCTACTTATTTTTTGGCCAGCCTGTATAGTAGTAGCTTAGTTTAGTATGAAAACTTGCCTCAATACGTATATGTCATACAGGGTGTAAATAAGAAATATTCATTAAAAATTGAATTTCTGAACTTGAGAGTGTGTTGTTGCACATTTTCAATTTTACACTGGCTGTAAGGTCTGTATAGGGTCACTCCTGTTTTCAAGGACGGAATCATTCGAGATGTCACCAATTTCCGGCCATTTGCAGTTAGGTGTCATGTTTCGGCAAATTGTTCGAGTCCATACAATACACACTGAAAGTTTAGGGACAGACCCACTTAGTGATCACTCAGTGTGTAGAATTTTTTTTTTTCTGAAAGTATAACTTTATTATTTTTTTGGTGTATAATTTTAGGGTTTCATGCCATTGAAAATTGTGTGTCGAGGATTTCACCATTTTTTTTATTCTGTAACGTTTTTATATTACTTTCCATATGAAACAAGCAGGAATGGGCAGCTTCTAATTTGGTAATAAAGCCCAGTTCTTGTAGGACTGCTTGTATAGTAATTTTCACAAGTTTTATTGGTTACGATCTTTTCTTATGGATGATTATAGAGATCAACGTCTTTTAACAACCATCCCCTAATTTCAAATCGCACTAATGTAGTAAATCATAGAGATATCACAAAAAAGTCAGGCAATTTGGACATCCTTAGGTATCCATGACATCACTAGAAAAAAATCCGTTATAAACATTTTTTCTTCATAAATATAATATAGTCTCAATGATTATGGACCACCCAAACCTTCCCTGCGAAATTCCAAAAACTTATAATTTGCATACAAAATGTGACCTTGAAGACTTTTGTCCCACTTACCGGAGGTAGTGAATGCTGTGAGTTACATTACCGCCTTGTATTCTTCGACTATTGTTATTGTAGCTACAACTCCTAAATAGTATTTTATGCAACCCTTGTTTAAGAGAGGTCAAAATAGGTGAGTGGCGTGGGTAACAATTTGAGGCGAAGCCGAAAATTGTTATTAAAGACGCCACGAGCATTTTTTGACTCAGTTACACAATGGTACATACAATACTTTTTCTACAACCACACATTTATTTTTAAATAAAATTGCATATTTTATTTATCATCAAGGTCGGGCGGGAGACGTCAAAATTGAAAAAGAGAAGTCCTCTATATCAATTTTTTTTTAATAGGTTGGCAGCCATGTATTTCATTATGTCTTGTATACACGAGGTGTCTTAAAATGCAAAAAACGCGCTGCGTGTAAACCCGAATGCGTTTATAGGGAATAGACAATATTGACTTGTCATCTGTAAGGTAGGGGCTTAATGGTGTGTTCACGACCATGTAAATGACAAAAAAAGTACGGGAGTAAAAAAAGATATAAATATAAATTAATCGATTAAACTCACGTATATTTAGTCACTATCACTACGCGCAACATGCTTGGGATCAGTGCTTAATAATGGAGACCTAGGTCTCCAGAACACCTAGGCTCCTAGGGGACCTATCGGAAACATGTCGCGCGTAGTGGCTAAATATACGTGAGTTTAACCGTTTAATTATGTTTATAATTATTATGTCTCACGAATACGAATACTACTATATGTTTAATGAAAAATAATATTATAACTTTGTAACATAATGATACATCTCATGAATCATTATATACAATACCGAACATAGGTAGGTACATAGTCCAGTAATAGGAATATTACGATGAACGAATACAATTATTATACGAAAACGTCTTAGAAACAGAATTACCCAAGTACATAACTGTCATTTAAATCTGTTTGAGTTTCTCATCTAAAGCTTATTACGCAATTTATCGCAAATGTATACTAATGGGTCGGTGTTAGACGCTGTCATACTGCGAATTAATTAATGAAATACCTGGAAAGTCAGCACTGCCGTGCTATTCCTATATCACAGTAACTACCAATAGTCGCTTTTCATACAAACGCAAACAATAGTTGCAACGGTTTTTCCAAATTGAAAGCAAATAGTGTAGATGTACTTTTATGCGTTTGAGTTTACTGACAGATCACCAAAACTTAGTATCCGACTGAATCACGTTTATTTGCCGAAGCCGAAGGTTCGGTTTGATTCTCGTTTCGGTTGAAACCAAAACCGAAACCGAACCTTTGGTAAAAGTTTATTAAAAAGCTGGATAAAATGTCCTGAGCCGTTTTTGTCTGATACATGAATAAAGAAATAATTTTCTGACCAAATGTTTCTGGGAATGATGTTTTAACAATGAAATAATGATTCAGGATCTAAAATAAATTGTCATAAATCGAGAAAATGTAGGTATTACCTGAGATTAACTACTTACTACTACTATTTTTTGTCCTTTTTACCTAAAACAATAATAGTATTGAATAATAAACATCTTTAAGAATAGTGCAATTATACATCTAAGACTCATGTGGCTCGAATTTATCACAAAACCAGCTTAATTGTTTCATAATCTTCAATTATCAAAGTACTCAATTCTAAGACTACCAGCAAGCACACAAAATCGTCGAATATCTACTCAAATTGAATTTATCTGACTTTCATGATCGGAACAATAAAATGAAATAATGTAATATGGCAATATTAAAAGAAATGTTTTAAGTAATTTATTCTTGCGTTATACCGTTTAGCAGACAATTATCAGTTATTTATTATTTGTATGTAGTTACATACATATGTATACGCAACTAAAACAAATCCTAATGTAATTTAATGAAATTAATTAACTTCCGCACCTATATTCTAAAAATGCCAAATACCAATTTATGTATCCGTTAATATGTGTGTAAATTATAAAAAAGTGTGAACTGCACCAGTTGTTATTAACATTTCATAACAAAACTAAATAATACTCGGTTTATTCAGGAAACAAAGATAAGTAACATTTTACGAGACAAACTGATTTAGCGTCCAGCGAAATCAAGCGAGCAACGATACCAGTTGTTCCAAGCTCATCCGAAATCAGACGCAGTCAAGGTTCGGTTGGTTTTTGGCTGAAACCAAAACTTTGGCCGAAACCGAAACGCACAGCACGGCAAAGCGTTCCTCACTCGTTAATTAGGTGCATGTAGTAAGTATTTATTTCGATAAAATTCCGAGTATAAATTGGTAATATTAAATGATTCCCATTATATAGAATCTTGTACAGAGTAAAATAACAATATCGAGTAAGTATCCATTAAGTGCTTATAACAAAATTTCATGTTTGCACGAGGAAACTCTCATCTACTAAGATGGATGTAATTAATAAATAACTTAGGCAACTATTAGTGGCAAACTTAAGAACTAGTTACAAGTGATTTTATCTTTTATTGGCGAAGCGAGTGGCCATATCGGCTGAAACTTTGTTATTGAGGGGCAGAAGATTGAGGCAACTATAAGACTTATTTCGTTTGTTTCACGGTTTATCTACTTACATACTCGTACTATAGACATATCTCGTATTTTATAAAAACTTACTGGGCATATGAAAGGTCCACGGAAAAAACATGTCTAGTCAATTCAAATTACAGAAGGAAAAACCACCTTACTTTTAACAGAATAAGGTGTGATTTTGCCCTGATTTTTTAGGGTTCCGTAGCCAAAATGGCAAAAACGGAACCCTTATAGATTCGTCATGTCCGTCTGTCCGTCTGTCCGTCTGTCACAGCCGATTTACTCGGAAACTATAAATGCTACAGTAACGAAATTTGGTAAGAATATGTGTTGTATGAACCGCTACAGGATTATGATACTAAATTGTAAAAAAACCATTGGGGTGGGGGCCCTCCATACATGTAACTGAGGGATAGAAAAAAATTTTTAGTTGTATATAAGCGTGTGGGGTATTAATAGAAAGGTCTTTGAAAATGATATGAAGGTTTATAAATCTCATTTTTATTTAAGCAAATCGTTTTCGAGATATCAGCTCTCAAAATCTGAAAAATGTGTCCCCCCCCCTCTATTTTTTAAACTACGCGATATAAAATTCTAAAAAAAATATATGTTGTGCACATTAATAAACTCTATCAACGATTTTTGGTTTGATTCAATTATCTCCTATAGTTTTTGAGGTAGGTTGATTTAACTGTATTTTTTTAATAATAAATTGATAATGGTACGGAACCCTTTGCGCGCGAGTCCGACTCGCACTTGGCCGGTTTTTTTTAAGCACTGGTCATGTTTTTTTCCGTGGACCTTTCATATTTAAGTTTTGTCCCCATTTACCAAAATCAATTGTCAAATTGACAAATAAGGACTAACGAATATGTCACGGACAGTAGTTTGATGAATCTTTTGAATCTTTATGGGCGATGATAGGTATATTGACGTAACATAACAATAGTTAAGAATTTGTAAATCATAGTTGATTCTGTACCGAAATATACCTAGGTTATATTTTAAATCAAATAACATTCGAATAAGTAGGAACCACAGAATGAAAACGAATACGAATGATTTTCCAATCACAATTATTCCTTTAATATATTTTCCTAATGATATAATTAGTAAGTAGAACCCGTTAATTAATAAGTACTTAAGTTCCGGTGCTCGTCCGTTATTGTATTCTGATTTAAAATTTAGCCGCTCTTTCGTTTTTTGCAGTATAAAACTATCAAAACCGAGTCCGAATATGCTAAAAATCTTTTTTTTTTTTTTATGGTTTGTATAAAAAATTTGTATACTTACCTAATGTATGTCCGATCCGCACTGCCAAATCCCTAACTAGCATGTTATACCTAATGGTAATTTCAGTTTTAAGATATTTTTTAACAATTGAAATTACAACAGTACACTCATTGTCATCGGTTTAACAGATACAATATACACATACAACTATAATACAAGATTGGATGTTTATGTTTTAAAATTTAGTTAATTACTTGACAACTTAATACGTGTGAACCGGCCTTTAGCGCGCTCATAGCTAAATATTAACCACAAGTTCTAGTTTTTAGTAAGTATATAGGTATTATCAGCTTGTGACTTTTTTTATACACACTATCAGTAATCCTACATGTTTCAATTAATGGATAACATAAGTATCGTGTCAGTTTCAGTCCTCGTTTCTTATTATTACTATTACACTCTGTGTACAAAAATAATTTTTAATTTTTATTATATTTTAAATTGTTGCTTATGTTTTCCTTTTGTTTTTATATTTATTTATTTTTCCATCGTGTATCTTTACATTATAACATTACCGTATGGGCCCTACGGAAGAGCGGGGCTCTACTTTTTACTTACGATCAGGTGGAGTGGAGCCACTTTGATGTGCCAACATAAAAAAGAAGAGCGGAGCTGGCGCTTGGGCTAGCACTACGCTGTGTTGGGTCCATTTCGTACCTATGACCTATGAGTACTTGAGTAGGTATGCCCATTTTTGTATTATCATAAATAATTGTCTGTTTATGTGTTATGACTAAATGTAGGCATATCATATTACTGTATATTATAAAAAACATTTTTTCACAAACTTTCCAAGCGGTTTCAAGCGAAAAAGCTCATTAAAACGCTCTAAAAATATTTATTCATTAAACTACTGTTTACAGTAGGTAATTTTACGTTCAATCTTACTTCCGTGGTATACTTTCATACAGTCGCCATCAGATATATCGTAGCGTCCGGAGATTTCAAAAATATCTAAACACGCCTTTATTGTCATAACGATACGGGCGTGTTGAGATATTTTTGAGCGCTCCGGAAGCTACGATATAACTGATGGTGATTGTACGAATTTGCAAAAGCAATAGAGAGGCAACACGTTAATCAAATTTCGCAGTACTATTTTGTAGGTGGGATCGATGTATTGCTACGCAGAATGTTTAGCACATGATTGGCGCGACAGTATCTCGCCGCGAGATAGTCTAACCGTCCCTCTTTTGTTAATATAGCTAGTGAAGGCCGGGAGATCTATCTCGCGGTGACATACTGTCGCACCAATAATGTGCTGCCTACTCTGGTGCGGCTACTTATATGTATCAGAGTACACCTTTCTCGTACTCCTTAGCTTAACCGCAGAAGGACAAGCAGTCATATTGCGTCGTTGCGCCTATAATATCCCCTGTGTTTGATTTATGACTTTTCAATAGTAACACACAAAGGCTATTATTTTAATTATGTAATTAAAATCCACCACATAGTGGTTTTGCAGGCGCAACGGCGAATTTGGAACTATAAGGGTTCATAGTTGTCTATGAACTACCAACTACCGTAAAAACCCACTAGAGGCGAAAATAAGAATTGAACCCTCAGTTGCATGACACAGATCCACAGTTTTTTCTATGATAAATGAAAGCAAAGCTCCTTTGAAAAATAAACGTCCAAACAAGCTGTTATAAGAATCTACGAGTACTGGGCATTGTTCTCAAACAATCTCCATTCCAGAGACATCAAAAAACATTTACGTACTAAATATCGGAAAGATCGGCGGCGTCATAAAAACTCACATTGAAACTTTTTTCTCCACGCTGACAGATGTTGCGGTATTAGGGAACGATTTTTCTTTATGGCGTAATTTAAATAAAGAATCAGTAAAAGCTTACAATGAGACGAAATATTTTCAGCCGGGCGTATCATAATTTAAGCGTTATTGGAAATTTTACTTCAATTTTATGAAACAGGAGTGACTTTGGAATTATTAGAAATGACGTAACAGTTCTCAAAGCTTGTATTGCAAATGGCTGTTTGCAAACATTTTAAATAATACCCCATTGATTTTAGTGACCTAGATCTGCTCTAAATAAAATAAATTTATGAAATTCACATCGTACCATCGTATTGATTGATTTCACTTCTATCGCCTAGTTACTTTTAACTTCCATATATGTATCAAACACTATTTGAAGGTTATCTAAAGGTATATATGGAGTAATGTATAGATACCTACGTCATCATTAACGTTCTTTAGTCTTCACGACGACAAAAAAGCCAGAAAAGTAGGGTAAAAATTGAAAACGGTATTTTTCTGTATAAATAGAAAGATTGAATTAGCTTTTACAGGAATGATACCTAGTCAGGCCAGTTGCAGCCGGCTTTATTTATTCATAACCTTTTCAGCATACCGCAATAACATTCCAAACAAAGAGCCAAGGAAGAATTTAAATGCCTCTACAACTGGTAGACTTTTATAATTTTCCTACTGAGTTCCTTTTCAAATTAAATTCCGTGTACTTGGAAACGTATGGAATAAGTGCCTGTTTATGTAGGTTTTCCGTGGTCTTACGATAGTTTAGATAGGAATATATACCTGGAAATTTTAAAGTGATGCATTTTAATTTAAAAAAAAATTAAAAATTAATATAAATCCACAGCCGTGGATCATGAGGAATTACCGAACGTATTGTTACTTGTGTATCCACTTCTGAACTCCTGTCCTAATATAGTAACTATGTGCCTTATGTATGATTTTTGTAGTGTGTTTCAGTTCCTATAGTTCTGTGCTCCATCACTCAGGACTGGTCAGTGATCCTTCTTTATTGTTTTGTTCGTTCCAATTAAAGATATTCCCATAAAAAAAATCGTGATAATGTTTATTTTTCAAATTATATTAAATTGAAAGTATTTTTGGGCACTGTTTGTTAATCAATTTTAATGACTTTATTTTGAACAGTGAAGAAGCATGAAGCGTTTATAATTATTATATTTCTTAGCGTACAAGTACATGTTGCAATTGCTTGAGCATAAAGTAACCTAGAGAAGTAATGTTATGAAAATTTCGTAAACGTATTTTGATTTAAATATCGGTTGCTCGGACGGAGTCAGATTGGAGACCCGCTTTATATGAGAATGACGGGAGCCTAGATATACAGGAAGATTTTATTTACATATTAGAACATTTGCAGGAACTAAATCAATTTTCATGCCGTGTGGTGACGGCATGAAGAATACATTTGTCACCACCCCAACTCCTCCTGCGGGTGTCGTAAGAGTCGACTAAGGGATTGAATTGTAACTGACCATTTTACAAGATTGATGATGGGCAGCAGCGTCATCATAGTGGACACATTACTGCGATCGCCAATCCGCTTGCCCAGCGTGGCGATTATGGGCATTTACCTCCTAATGCGTCTGTACGCATGGTTAATAGGAGAGGCCTACGTCCAGCAGTGGACTAACATAGGCTGATGATGATGATGATGATGATGAAATCAATTTTCATTTGTTCGACGAATGTGATACACATCAGAATCTGTCCTAAGGATTCCACTTAAATGGTATCAGTATCACACATAATATAGTAACCTCACCCTTACGCTAAAATATGTTTTTGGTCTCTAGTTGTTGATCATACCTAAATTTGAATATATACCGATTTATCAATTAATTCCTTGAAGATTATACCATGAGATTTATTATTTATTACCTACGCAGTGTCGCTTTATAGCTTCCAAGCGTTTGAGTTGCTCATTGTCGTCCTAGTGATTATTTTGCCAAGAAGTTTTGTAAAGAAAGTATAGATTGCGGCGCGAGTCATAGACTCCGACCGACCAAATTTTATTGGCAGTTGTTTTGTTACGTTATCATTAATTGTCTATGATTGGGAAAACAAGAAGGTGTTCATATTTTGATATTGTCTTTCGGACAACTCAGCACTGCAGGTCACACCGAACGTAGCGCAGAAGGCTCGCAACTCAGACTTTATAGGTACTAAAATCTTTCTACTTTTCACCAATTTCACCATAGGCAGAATTACGAAAACCCTAACTTAGAAAAGAAGCCAATCTTTGTTGAGTTTGTTGGTATTACGGTGGATTACAGAAAAAAAAAAACATATTTAGTTCAAGAAGCCTTTAATCAAAACACAAATCACGATCACGTCAATTGTGATACGAATGTTAGTCATACTAACTATACTCTTTTCAACAACTTTCGACAGTAATAACAGGGGGCAAATTTAAAAGATATAGGTTCGTGACGTTGAGCACTCATACAAAATTTAAAGTTGTCGCCCTTCTTCAGTGCCAAAAGTTGTTACACAAAATTTGACTTCGTATAACAAAAAATTTGATGTTAAATTTTGTTTCGTTACAGGCATTATTTGCAATCGACCCATTAGATCTAACTTCCATCACAATATTTTCTCCTCGCTGAATAGTGACAGAGATAAGTTAGTTCCAACAATCGTATTTTTACCAATTGGGATAAGAACTCCTACTGAAATCTTAATTTAAATTGCATAATAAATAAGAATAACATGACGATTAACAAGGTTATACTTAAATAAGAATCGTGAGGTGCTATCGTTTTAAAAACCTAACTAAAATGTTTACGTAGCAAAATATCGTCAAAGAAAATATTTCGTCAAAATGTGACCATCGAAATCCGCCTGGAGACAGCCTGTATAGGGTAATAGTTGCGCGATCGGAAAGGTCCGGAGCTAAACGCGTTAGTTCGCGTTATTCAATATCGGATATGACGCTCCCGTGGGTCCCGCTGCATCAACTTTTTACCTCGCCGGTCGGTAATGGAATCACGGTGTACATGAAAATGTATTTTGTAAAAGTGTGATGAATATGCCTGATAATTTAACATTGTTCGAGTCTGTGTGTTGGTGATATTGTGGTTGAGAGTTTGTTAATTTATAATATGACCGAAAGCCGTTTTTAACTAAAGGGTATATGAACGTTTATTTGAACCTATCAATGTAGGTATTTCATTCGTTTTATGCGAGCTATTTTGGAATATGATTCGAAATTTAAAGGAAGTCATCATTGGATCGTTTCATTTATTTTAACACGTAAAATAATGAAAACATACGTATATACCTAAGTCACGATAACTAATGTCATAGTTTCATTTGAATATCTACTTTTATAAGGACATTTTAACACCCACATGCGCTTTAAGAGCTTCAAATAAGAAAAAGAAACGCACCAATAAGTTAAACTAAAAGACGGGAAACTTCGTGAAACAATAACCTCGCCCATAATTCATGTTTTCATTTCGTTGTGTCGAATATTGCTTTAGTTTGCTTTCAAAGTTCGTTTTACGAGTGGAATGCTGTCTTATTTTCAGTCAATTTGAGTGTCTTATTTGTTAAAAAGGTTAAAAATTATATATTATTTTACACAATTTATTTAAAATGACGGAAACGGTGATCATAAAATCGGGCAGCGGAGTAGGAGCTTATTTCCATATCGAACGATATGATTGTCGAATTCCGGTATCGATTACCGGGTAGCGTGCCATTGAGAATTATTGTTTACGCCCGGCGCGGCATGACAAAAAATGTTCCGAAAGATATCGACTTTCTCGAAGCAATTAAGATAAAACCCCGATGGAGGGACGAGGGTGACATTATTGGCTGTTTGCTGCCTGATTTTATGGATCTATGTATAATTCTATAGGTAATAGCAGTGTTTTACCCTACAATAAAACACATATTAAGCGAAACACCTTATTCGAAACCTACATTAATATTTGAGAGAGGCAATCTTGTTTACTATGACGTGACGGTTGCTGATTTGACTATACTCTACTCTTTTTACCCCCTCTATCAGTTTCCCGTTTGTGCCACCAGGGTAGGGATGGGCATCCATTCCCTCGTCATTGGTTCTCAAATTTAATGTTTTATTTACACGTTTTGCAATGTTTCACCAAAACAGTGATATAATAGATAGGTAGATACACCACCGTCACTAAAACTTACACAAAGGTGAAGTGAAGTGAAAGTGCTAAGATTTGTAGTGAGTTAGTGAAAAGTAACTGTGAGAGTGGAACATTGCATTTTAACCGCCAGGCAGGATTATAAAGTGTAGGTTTCGAATAAGGTGTTTCGCTTAATATGTGTTTTATTGTAGGGTAAAACACTGCTATTAAGCTTCTGCACCGTTATTCGAAACCTACATTAATATTTGAGACCTGTCTGTTATCGCCTGGTGGCAAGACACCAATGTGAATCATGTGAAACCAATTAGGTAACTGGTAAAGTTACAGTCACATTCGTGTGTGATAAGAATAAAAATGTTCGTTTATATTATGATATATGGATTAAAACACATAATATACAATAATACTGTTTATTGAAAAACAACTTTAGCATACAATAATACTGAAAAACAAGCTTATTTCAACTTAATCTAGGCTTGTATTAAACCTGAATACATTGTTACATATGTAATTATGTATCTACAACAGACCAAACTCAATTGTAATAATTAACTGGTGGTAAGTCAAAAATGACCCAATGTAACATTGGACTTTTCAATTATGTTGAATTGTAATTTATTATACATAAATCAAATAAAAATGTATCTATTTTTTATTGATTAGGTACCCTTTGCTCCTAATCTATAAGCTCTTCTTACAATTATTTTTCAAATTGAATAATCAACGGGAGTAAAACATTCAGTTACAGCTAAGACGGGTGCTGATTGTCGAATTTCTCTACAGCAAACGTTAGAAAAAGTGTTTCGTGAGCGTCAGTTATCGCGAGCTAAGATTTCATTCTTCCAACGGAAGGATTTGTACCCAATTTTTCGAAGCCAGCACTAGCTTCCCGGACTAGCTTGGATGCCCGCGTCATTGTCAGACTTACAAATGTCACCATACCAAATAATATAGGTTCCAAGTCCATATATTTTAAGTTTTGAGTTAAATGCAAACAAATAACCGTTTTTAATTCAATAAATTAATAGGGTTTCCTGATATTGAGTTAAATTCTAGCCTGACTGTATTTAATTCATAATTCATTTATTGTATATAATCATGTGTTACACAAGGTCTTATTGTATAATAATAGTTCACATGAACCCTGTTTCGGTATTGGTAATTTTACACATTTAACTAAAACTATACATAACTAAAATTAGATTCTTGCAACGTGCTCTTTTAATGTACTTAACAGAACGTAGTAAATTAAGTATTAACATTTACAATAAAAGAGGCACAATAGATAGTAAATTAAGGTCATATACCCTATGACCTGAACAAACAACAATAAGATAGAGGCAGGTTTTGAACATTCCTAAAAGCTATTTTCATTGATGAGTGCCACCTTTTTTAAGCAATTCTACTAAGGTACCGGTATCCCGTATAGGTACGTCTTTACGTTGTTTACTTTTGAAGTTTCATTGGAAATAGCCTTTCATGAATATTTTACAAGCGTATGTGACGCTAGGTTGACCTGCAAATTAGGGTCTGTTAAGGTAGCAATCGCAGATTTGTACACTTAAATGGTCGAATAGAACAAGCTTACTTTTTGATGCAGGTCAATTATTTATCTAGCAAAATCGGCTGCAGAGGTTGAATTCACATTTACGGCCACGAGCGACCACACGACCATAAGCACCACTTATACTAAGGGTGTTTATAAGTTTTTGACGATGATTTTCGCCAGCTAGAAGTAATAAATTATTTTATTGTTGGGACCAATTTTCTATGCTTTCTGTCCATCCCCACATTTTCCTGCTTCTAGCATCAACTCCTGAGCCTGGGACGGGGGATGACCTGAGGCTGTGTCTATCAGGGTCTGATCTAGAGTAAGTACAAGTATTGTGAATGGTGGGGCAAGGGCTCGATTTTTGACATCAGCTCTCCAAAAAACTATCGGCCACAGGGGGGCTACGATCAGGTAAATTCCTAGAGCTGTATTCATAGCGTGTGCTAATACTTGAGGTATTAAGAATGGTGGTGGGAATATCCAGGCTAGCTGGTAACGCCACGTTAGACTGAATGCATTGTGAAACTGGGCTTGACGATCTGCCGCGTTCAGTGATATATAATTAGGCACTTCATACGCCCTTGCCGACACGAGGTGTACTTCCGGCGTGTCCCATTTCGAGAATATTTTCACTGTTATTATGGGTAGGAGAAGGAGATTTCACTCTGAAACGACAGGCAGGCGAGACAGGCGGTCTGCTTCGTAATCGAACTTACCGGGGAGACAGTGAATTAGTAAATTAATGTTGTACTGGTCTACTAGATGAAACACCTTGTAACATAGATTCATTAGGGAGGATGACAGAGTTCCCCCTTCGTTCCTCAGGAAGGCAACTACAGACTTGTCGTCGCTTTGTATTATCATGGAAGAGTTTGTTAGGTAATGGCAACAACATTTTAGGGCATTTAGGATCGCGAGCATTTCTCTTTGATTTGAATGGAGACTTGACTCTTCTTGTCCTATCTTCGTATTGCCCCCATCATTTTATATTTTCATTGTTTATCCACAATGATAGTTCGAGCAGCGCTTCCATTAGTATATATAGGGAACCGACAATATATGGACTGATGAAGGGGACTCGCACCAAATGCTAACAGGGCTCTGTGATTGAAACGGCCACGGAGTACTGGAAAGCGGACAAAGTTTAGGGAGCCCACAATGCTTTGAATTTCGTTTGTACAAGCGGATTTTCGTTTCAAAAACGGCATTTATTTTCAGGGCCAAGCATTTCTTTAATGTGAAGTACTTTTTGTTGGCATGAGGATACCAACAATTTTCCAGGTATTCTATGGCCCTCCAAGGGGTAAGGATAGACTTAACATGATTGACCTGCCAGCCCAAATGTTCTAGAGTTTGCACCATTTTTAAGGCTTTTCGTGATAAAGGCCGAGGTTTTGATTTGATTAAAGTCCCTGCGTGGGAAGTTTTGACCTAGTCGGGTAGTGATTTTATAGGCATTGGGGCCTTGGGGTCTGGGGCCCAGGCTACGCTGGCGAGGCTTTCCTTGACCTTGGCTATTTGCAATTTTTCTGGATGGGCGAAAGGGATCGCGCCAGCCCATTGGTAAAAAGTTATAATTGCCTTGCGCAGGCAATTTTAAGAAAAGTCGAGGTATATTCATAAAGCAGCTTGACTCGTCATAACCCTTTTTGAGCATTACTACCCAGATCAGCACTTGCTTGCGCCGCAGGCTTATTTTGGGTTGGCGTTCAGACCAGCGACAAAGTTTTTGTAAAACAGGTCAGGCATATTCATGAAGCAGTTACACTGGTCATAAATGCCCTGCGTGGGCCCTTTTTAGGTATAACTACACAGATTAGCACATGCTTGCGCAGCAGGCTTATTTTGGCTTGGCGGTGAGTCCGGCCAAAAGTTTTTGTAAGACGAGTCTAGTCATATTCATAAAGCAGTTAGATTGGTCATAAATACCCTGTGTTGGCCCTTTTTGAGCATTACTACATAGATTAGCACTTGCTTGCGCAGCAGGCTTATTTTGGGTTGGCGGTCAGACCGGCCAAAAAGTATTAGTAATAAAGGTCTAGGTGTATTCATAAAGCAGTTAGACTAATCATAAAATACCTGCATAGGCCCTTTTGTGAGCATTAATACACATTAGCACTTGCTTGCGCAGCAGGCTTATTTTGGGTTGGCGGTCAGACCGGCTAAAATTTTTGTAAGAAAGGTCTAAGCATATTCATATATTCAGACCATCTTTGTGCTACAAAAGCGAGCTGTGCGCTCCATTTATGAACTAGGTGCTCGGGTCTCCCTTAGGGAGAAATTTAAAGAGGCACACATACTTACTGTAGCCTCCCAATACATCCTGGACAATATTATGTATGTTCGTAAAAACATTCATGAATTCAAGAAGAATAGTGATGTTCACAACTTTAACACTAGGAATAAACATAAGCTGGCTGTGTCGGCCCACCGTCTCCGTAAGGTTAGTGCGTCTTTCGTTGGGAACTGTACACGTTTTTATAACAAAATTCCTAGTGATTTAACAAATTTGCCACAGCATAAATTCAAGTCTCAGGTTAAGCGCTACTTGATAAGTAAGGCGTATTATACCGTTAACGACTTCATAAATGATAAGGATGCTTTTAAGCCAGTACCTTAACGTGTTCGGTAAATCATATACATAAGTGAATGTTTACTATCATACTAGTGTTTCATATTGTTACCATTAATTATAGATCTGACGTAAGATAGTCATTATCTTAGTTTTGTTTTTTTTCCGTATTACTAATATGTAGTCTTGACACTTGGAGACTTTATACATCTCCGAGATTATCTTTTTATTTTAATTTTTCCTATTTTAATGTATATTATGTCGACACTTAGAGTCCTTTACACCTAAGTAATTTTAATTTTGTATTCAGATTTTCTGTCCTAGTTATTTCTATTTCTATTTTTTTTCTTGTGATAGTTGTCATATATGTAACGGGCAAGTACGAATATAAATTCTCATGAAACTAAATATGGTCAGCATTCATAGTATTTAAATTATATTGTCTGCCTGATAGCTTGCACAGTCATGCTCACTTTAAGGTCTCTGCTTACGGTGGCGTCGTTGATCGGGTCGCCACTTTCTCGAAAGAAGGTTGAGGGAGGCGATGGCTGAGATACGCGTCATACTCGTGAACGGGTGCTGTTTGCGGAGACCGGTCTAATCAAGCTCACTCATGGCTTAAATTCAAACAATTTTCCTGCTGTTCTTGATATGAGAAATTGAATTCGCTACATGTTTGTTTATTTATGATTATTTAATATTATGACGCATGGAGACCTTATACATCTCTGAAACATTTAGTGAAATGTATCCGTTTGTTTTTTTTTTACTCTGACAACTAGAGACCTTTACATCTCTAGCAGTATAATAATGCTAATTTTAACGTTTAACTAAAAACAATTGTATGCCCTTTTACATATATCTTTACATCTATACATTTCTCAAAATTCATTAAATTTATATAATTGTTCTGACTATTAGAGACTTCATCTCTAGTTAATGTACTATATCTTTATTTATATTAAATCAAATTTATGTTTCGTTTTTAATTAATGCATGTTAGCCGTAAGATGTTATAAAACTATTATTTGAAAAAAGAAAGTCCCGCTGAGTTTCTTGCCGGATTCTTCTCAGGCAGTGGTGTAGGGTTAGAACCGGAGGTAGTTTTTTTTTTCTCTCATTCGCTACTTAGTTTAACGATTCAAAAGCGCTCGTTGCTGGGCCTAATTGAATAAAGAATATTTTGACTTTGACTTTGACATAAAGCAGTTAGACTGATCATAAATGCCCTGCGTGGGCCTTTTTTGAGCATCACGACATAGATTAGCACTTGCTTGCGCAGCAGGCTTATTTTGGGTTGGCGGTCAGACCGGCCAAAAAGTTTAGGAAATTTCACCGTGTTTTTCCAATAAAAGTTATGTGAGCTCGGGGTATCTTTCTTATGGACTCTTTGACACTTAGGCAGCGGGGGATACAATTCTTTGTCGGATAAGGTCAGCGCGGTGACGACATGTTAGTTGCAATCATTACAGATATATTGATTTAAACTCTCACGATTATCACTCGTACCTATTTTAAGACCAGTTTGTCGTTTGCTAGAAGAAAAAAGTCTAAATTAACTTAAACTCGAAAGGTCTGGGCAACCCAATTGGTCAGAAATGACCTTAAGGCAAGCAAGTCCTCTGCAGCTGTTGAAAATCAGACTTTGAAACCAATTCAGACTCGCTGGCTGCGACAGGCAGATGGAAATAGGCGTTTGACAGATCTATTTTTACTAGCAAATCTGAGGGCTGAATGAACCCTGAAATTCGGTGAAATTTTCACCAACTTGAACTTTACGATCGGTAAGTATAGAATTAAGATTTGAATATTGGACGTTAAGATTAGTCGCTTTTTGGGATTAGGAACATCGGCGTGACAAAAACTAGAAGTGTAATATATATAGCACGCCCGTCTCAATAATTCTTTGAATTGTTTCCTGCATTTGGCAATGCTAACGGGGGCCTTAGGTAAAACGAATTTCGAAACGATTTAATCAATTTTAATAGTGAGCGTGAAATATTTAATGATTCTCATCATTAAAAAAAAAAAAAAAAAAAAAAACTGACCCGCTCGAAAACTGTTGCAGTCAGACTTTCCTTTTTAGGGATCTTATGAAAACTACCCTCCATAAAAAGATCTGATTTTATTTTCTAACGCCTGAAAAGGCAGCTCATCAGCAGTACGAGACCATGCTATTAATGCGTCAAAAACAAATTCTTTAATTAGTCATTTGTCTCGAGGCCTACAAAGGCCGGTTGGGAGCAGCAAACCTTATGTACCTCTGAATATCGGACGCTTGTCCAGTTTTCGGAATCAAAATGTTGAACAGAGATTATAAGGTCAACATGAGCGGGCGAGTATTTTGGAACGGATGGTTCTTCTAAAACATCGTTAAATGCAACTTTAGTGTCAAACCATTTTCTTTAAGAACAGTGGGTTCAAATTTCTTCAGCCTTGTATATATCTCGCTGCTCACGTTGCCCTCTAATTCATCTTCTTATCTGCCTGAGAAAGGTACATTACTCATGGATTGCAACATGTCACCAACACAGATCTGGATACCGCTAACCTTCTATGGCATCGTTACGCCGCCTTCGGCTCCCATGCCGGAGTAGGTATAGTCTTGAATCGGACGATGAGCTAGTGCTTGATGCACTAGATGTGTCCGTCATCGCTATTTTGCAAAAACTCTGCAAAATAAAATAAGATTAATAACAAATTTTTATATTCGAACGGTAAAACCGTTAAGACTTTAAAATATATTTCACTTACAAATTCCAGGAATTTGTGACTGAACCGTACGTCTCGGTAAACGAGACACCAATGACGAGGGAATGGATGCCCATCCCTACCCTGGTGGCACAAACGGGAAACTGATAGAGGGGGTAAAAAGAGTAGAGTATAGTCAAATCAGCAACCGTCACGTCATAGTAAACAAGATTGCCTCTCTCAAATATTAATGTAGGTTTTGAATAACGGTGCAGAAGCTTAATACTTTACTTTGCTTAAATACCGATATAATAAATAACACTAACAAAAAAAACTAACATGCCACCGCCTTTATTTATCTTTTTCCCCTCGCTAGCTCGTAAAGTGCTTGTTTATCCTTTAATACGAACGTGTAAAACGCATATTATTCACTTGTGTGGCAAAGTAATGACCTTGGTTTTGGAATAACAAAACGTAAAATGCTCATGGAAATTGTTCCATATTAATAATAATTAAATAATTTGTTCGAGAATTTAGTGTAAAATACAAACCTTTGATGATTTTAACATATAAATCCTAAAATTCCATAAGTAACAATTGTTTTAGTGAATGATGATAAGATGACTAGATGCAATCACAAAACGCAGAAAATGTCAACGTCAACATTGTCAAAGAATATTATAGGTTATAATCTTTATTTACCGACTCGAACACGCATAAAAATAGTAAACTAAACAACTTTCAGAGTGTTCTGTTATAATATAATTTTGTAAAAAATAATGAATGAGAATGATTTAATAATGCATTGGCATTGGTGTGCAACTACAGGAATGTGTTAAAATCGTGCTGCGTTTACTTTTTCGTACTAAGTTTACTGCGACAAAATCTTGCATTAAATACATGAAACATGATGCATTTGGAAAATTATTATCACTAACCCGATAATGATTGTAATGTGAACAAATAATTACCTTTTTTGAGTTTCCTCGCTATAGTGAGGGGAAAAGTTTTGTGTTACACACGGGTGCAAATGTATTTTACTTCTCGTATGTTAAAACACTCGCTGCGCTCAGGATTCTATTTTAGAACCACTCGCTTCGCTCGTGGTTCAACTATAGAATCCTTTCGCTTGCTCGTGTTTCAATTTCATACTCGCGGGTAAAATACAACTTTGCACCCTTGTATAACAAATAACTATTAAGCTTTAAAAATTCGGAAACAGTATATTTTACAAAGCATAATGGGGGGATTATTCTCCAGAGTGAGTGTCTAACGTCACAGTTCTTAATCGTAACTTCACAGTCATCAGTTATAAGTTATAAGATTGGAAACCGAAGTTAATTGAATAATTTTATTACTATTTAAAAAAATACGCAATTTCAACATTTTAGATTCAGAATTTAAAATTGCTGCTAATATTTTACTGATAGAACGATGCATTGTATTAGTTAGAAGTTGCCAGCCTCCGTATGACCCTGCCTACGAAGCTGCAGGTTCCGAGTTCGAATCCCGGCGAGGGCATAAATATAATAAATATAATATTGATTGTTCCTTGATCATGGCTGTCTATGTCTATGTATTTAAGTACTTATTTATAATATATGTATCTATCTAAATTGCACATTTGGTTCTTTGAATCTGGTATTTATTGTCATAGTGTTAGAGTGGATGTTCAAATATTTTTGAGCCGTGGCCGCTGTGATATATCTGATGGCAATTGTTCAACAGTTAAGTTTAAGATCGCCTCTTTTCTCCGGTATCTAAACCGAGTTACATGGCTAGACGATTTATTGGTATCGGTCAAGGTACTTACTCCCGTGGGAAACCTTGTACAGAAAAATTATTTTAACACTTTTTTACACAATATTTTCTTCGGTTACCGCGAAGATTGCACATGAAATAAAACTATGAAAACGAATAAACTCACGTATATTAACTTATTTTAACTTCATTCTGACGTTTCGAACACTTTACAGGGTTCGTGGGGTGGGGTTAGTTAATATACGCGAGTTTATCCGTTTTCATAGTTTTACTTTTTTACAGTTTGTATCACGACCCCGACTTCACCCTGTATTTATGTTTGTATAATATTATAAAATGTAAGATATATCACTTAGTATAATAATTTGCTTCTATTTATGATGATGAGTCCGACCGATTTCGGCCATGGCGACCACTTCGACTCGTATTCGATATTTCTGCGCTAATATAGCCTATCTTTGCGGTGAAACCCCGTGCACTGCACACTGAGGACACGTAAGTACTTAGTAATGGTTTATTCCAAGCGAGTTCGGCTAAATACATGTGTATTGTGTACCTATGTATTTAGCCGAACCCGAGGGTGCCTGAGGTACTTAGTTCTTCTATTTAGATTTAATCTATATACGAGTATATAAATTGTACAGTTTAGTTATTCTACATATAATTATTAAAAAGTAGCTGGTCAAAGGCTGGCCTCCAAGGCCTCTTTTCTTCCAATCGGCCTGGTCGTCACATTTCTCCCGCCAATTTGGACAGAACGCGTCCAGGTCGTCCCGCCACCTCCTTTTCGGTCTGCCAATGCCCCGGCCAGCAGCACCATCGAAGGTTTCCTGTGGGTCCCAGTCTGAAACCATTTTGGTCCACCTTGCTGGGTGCATACCGCAAACATGCCCGACCCAGTCCCACTTAAGCTTATTAAATATATCTTTTAAATACTCGTAGTAGTAGCGCAAGCTAAATGTATTTATTTTTGTCGTCGAATCATTGGCTCTAAATTATTACATCTAATTTCTAGGATTAATGTTTGAAAAGACTTCATAATTAAATCATTTTTGATTAAATTTAATAAGCGCCAGTTATCCGTATAATAAACAAAGGCTTTGATCACACCTAAAGGATTATTTTCAAAGATATCCTGGAACGTAATTTATCTTGAAGGATTTGTAAATCATTAATTTACTTATTTTACCGAATGGTACGCTATTAATGAAGATAAATATAGCCGTTATTAATACTTAGGTATCGTAGTTTTTATCGCACGGTAAGACGTTACACGGCAAAAAAAATAAAACGTGAACACAGGCCAAAATTCGTTTTGTACATTTTCATCTCCGTAACTTTTTTTCGGAAATGCACGAATGAATTCATATTTCGATCTTGATCCGTATAATACGGGATACCCCCATTTGCCAGAATTTCATTTGCCATCATTTTATTTACCATCCTATTCAAACAGACATAATATTGATTCTCATAACCGCTTATGCCATACTTATTGTTTGCTATATTATTTCTTTGCCAGAAACTATGTTTCCCATAAAGTCAATTTTCATAATGTCATTTGTCAGAATCATCGAAATCCGTAATTATCACATGGCATAACATCATTTGTCGTCCAAATTACCTCCCACAAAATGAAACTGTTATTAGGAAGTAGGTTAGGTCAGGTTAGTACAGTATTCTGGGTGCCTGTGGTGTTGCATAACGTCGATTGTCCTAATTTTTTTAAAGCACCTACACCATATTTATCCTAATACTGATTACTCGAACGTCGAATTACTTAAAATTTTACAATCCTAATGTTCATTATTATTAATACTGTTTTCCCTACTACTCGACAAGTCAATTTTCATTGCGCCTACATTTGTCATGTCTGAAATTTCATTCAAAAAGGCAAAACATTTTAATCCCAGGTTGTTAAAATGTTTAGCCTCGAATGATTTAAAAAATATGTTCAAATAATAAACCAGTGTAAAACCAACTTGGATTGGTTAGGTTTCTAGGCTAGGGCGGAGTGAAAAGCGTTGTCAAAAAATACTGAAGTATTTTTTATTAATTGCTTACACATCCTCATTTTTCCAACACCGAAAAGGGGAGACGGGGAGGCGAAGCTATTAAAAAGAACATACTGTAGTTCCCCCACTCTAACCTGGATAGGTTCGTTAGGTACCTTTTATCCCTTAGAGCAGAAATAGAAGCCCCGCTGACCGGTTCCCAAAGGCCCGTTTGTCGAACGCTTGTAACATTTAATAATCGTAGCTAGTATTCGAAAAACTGATAATCACTGATGGCGTTTGAATATTCCATTAAAAAATATTATTGCACTTAATAATATGGGCAACAATTAATATGGCAATAATTGCTTCTGGCATTTGAATATTCTATTAAACCATATTATTGCACTTAATATGGATTAGAAATAAGATGGTATTGTATGATTATGGAAGGTAATATTCGAATAAACAACCAGTATATCATACAATTTTTATGCTAAACATATTATTCGGGCAAATAAAATTCGGGTAAGTTAGATTCGGGCATATGAATATTATGTTAAATAACTGTCGGGCAAACAATAAATTAAATAATTCTGGTATTTGGTAGACTTTCTGCACTTCTAAACCTAATATTAAGGTTGTACGTATCCCATTGGTGACACGGGCGCGGATTGAAAGAAATTTCTGTTTTGTAGTATTTAAGAATTATGAGTTTGATAATTAATAAAATTTTGCTCTTGCCCTTTGTATGTATGCGTGAACGTATTTATCCATGCCAACTAATATGGCAGCAGATGACAGGGTAAGTTTATTATAAATTATTTCAACTAAAAATTTTTTTTTTTTTATTGAAATTGTTTTTATTCATTAGTATGTTAATAATAAATAAACATAATATGCCAATGTGTTTCACGATGTGACGTCCAATGTTGTGGAAAGTCGGTCATTTTTATTTACTCTTTTTTTTACTACGGTGACTGTGACGAATTGTAGGTATAGGTATACATGTATTTTATAAAAGTTGCGAACAATGTGAACAAATTAATCATTCAAAGAAATATGATTATTGTAATGGTCAGTTCATTCAATAACATACAAATTTTGCAGTATTCAATGACTTAAATTGGAAATTACACACATTTTGACTATAAGGTTCATTAACATTGTTTGTAATTTCTGTATAAAACGAGTATAGTATTGATAATCCTCTCCATTAACACTAACCAGGAAACCACCAAAATCGAAAACTTCTGGCCGCCATAATAATATTTCGGTAAAGGCCAAGTTGAGGAATCCGGGGCAACTCGCCACTGGTCGTAAAAACGGACGCTCTTTATTAAGGTTGCCGATTACTGGAATGATCGTGTAAGGGCCCTGTCGGGGCGGAATCCCGATACGTAATTAAAGGACACTGCCCTAATTGACAATCATTGGCTTTCCTCGCCATGTATGGTAGATTTTTTTTCTGTTCACAATTATGACACAACTTTTACGTTAATACAAAATAAATGTTTATTGTTGCTATTCACAGGTACAGCCACTTGTATTAATAATATGATAATACGATAAAAGTATCTACATACAAATTATTAATTATAAATGAAATTCATTATTTGTGAGTTGAAATTTGAAAGGAGGAAAAAAATCATAAATTTATTCTCACTAACTTTTACCTGCAAATGTGTGATGTATGTACGTGATAAAACATGGATCTATATCTGGATCCCTAACGTTTTTTGACCTATTTTTACATTCACTAACGTTTTATGTCCGAATGATCATTTGTCTTAACGCTCATATGCCATATTTTTAATTTTCCTAATATCGTATGGATGATTTTTGTTTTCCCTAATGCGTTATATCCTAATTATCATTTTCCATATCAATTATTCATCCTAACGTTATATGCAATAATAGTCATGTATCATAATTGTCAGTAAGCCTAATGATCGATAATCCTAATAATCGTATTTCCTAACTCTGTATGGCCTATTGCAGTTTATCCTATATCTGTAAGCTGCTGACCTAACGGGTCAGAGTATAGCAAATGGGGCGCGGGAAATTTTTTGATGGGAGTGGTGTCATTATAACACGTATTTTTTATGCTATCGTATAGAGGACGCTAAAATAAGCATGTTTTGTATGGACAACTCGTCTAACTTTATAATTACCAAGATATCCAAAACCAAATTTTGGGTCTATATCGGGTGGCATAATGTTTTTATTTCGAAAAATTTGTCGCATAACAACTTTACGCCGAAAAATGAATGGCATAAACATTGTTGCGCATATTTTTGCTATGCCGAAATTGTTTATCCTAACTTGGTTGTTCCTAAATATTGTTTGTCCTAATGATTTTCGTGTCTAATGTATATGTATCGAAAAATTATTGTGCATAATGGTGATGTTCCTACTATTTAATGTACTAATAGTGATTACCTACCTTTAACTAGCTTTAAAAATATTTGTTTATTCCTTATACTTAACTATTACTAAATAATTCGCCCTATTGTCCAAAGAATTTAAGTGAGCAATTTTGTCCTGGGAACCGGTCGACGAAGCCCCGCTGCGCGGGGCTTCTATTTCCGCTCTAAGGGATAAAAGGTACCTAACGAACCTATCCAGGTTAAGGTAGGGGATGTTCAGATTATTTCTTTTTTAATGCGGGGGGCTTCGCCCCCCGAGCCCCCCTGGTGGGGGGCTTCGCCGCCCCGTCCCCCCCTTTTTTGGCTTTATAAGTATGAGGATGTGTAATCAATTGATTAAAAATACTTCAGTATTTAAAGACTACGCCATTCACTCCGCCCTAGTTTCGAAACCTAACCAATCCACGTCGGTTTTACTTTTTACCTTGGTTTATTACTTGAACATTTTTTTTAACCATTCACCCTGTTGTTCAAATGTTTTGCATGTTGTTATTAAAATGCCTTTTTGAATGACATTTCGGACATGATAAAAGTAGGCGCAGTGAAAATTGACAATTCGAGTAGTAGGGAAAACAATATTTATTACAATGAACATTAGGATTATTATGCTTTAGGTCATTCGACATTCGAGTAATCAATATTAGAATAAATATGGTGTAGGTATTTTAAACGTGTATGCGCAAAATTAAGTAGGCTAAACAAGTAGTATGCCATGTAACATTATGCCATACATTCTCGACCAAAAAATTTTAGGACAATCACGACAGGCACCCCCAAATTTTATTTAGGAGCCAATATCTCTCTAAAATTAAAAAAAAAAACATTGTGTAACCATTACCGACATTATGATTAAATATCGTTAGGTATGGCTATTGATCGCTAGGGCTTCTGTCTCTTAGGACAACAACATTTAGGCTAAATGACATGAGGTGAAACGTTATTAGGGATTTCGAAGAATATGGAAAATAACATTAGGGTTTTTAACAGTTATGGTAAAAAATTATTTGGGCAAGTGAGTTTTAGGACAATCATTACATTATGGAAAATGAGTGTTATTGCAACTGATCGATAGGGCTAATGCTCATTAGTGCAAAACAGTTCGGGCAAGTGATTTTAGGACAAACGATGTTAGGGATCTCGAGGGAGACCCATAAAACATAAATCAAGCTTTCAATATAAATTTACTTCCGGCTCAAATGAATAACTTAGGAGTAATTGACACTCAAACTTGCACTAATTTTTTTTAAGGCACCCAACCGAAAAACCTTCTTGGCTTAAGATCGGACTAGTATCTAATTTCAACTTTAAAGTAAGGAGAAGAAGGTGCATAGCTTCCTGTTAAAGATTTTTTTTAAAACGTTCGTAGCTCACGACTGATACTGCTGAGCGGTTGCTGCATACTAGCAAGAGGCGCGAGGTGAAATGGCGTCATGCATAATAATATAGCCAGTGAGGAAAAAATACTACTATTTTAGTAGTTATTACGGTCATCCGATCTTACATTAGATCCGATCTTAGCCGAGTGAACCTTACAGAGAGGAAACTACGATACACTACGAAGTGTTAGCGATTGGCAACGTGGCTAAGCACGCTGATCGTCGTTGGAGTACCCAAATGGCGTAATGTGGCGCAGGACAGGGTGAGATATCGTTTTCTAGCGTCTGATGCTAAGATCCTCTTTGGGTCTGTAAGTCGGTGAAATAAGTGTATTTTAATAATATGATATTTAATTCTAATTATTAACGATATCTACTTATTAAAGGGGTTATTTCCCATTGGTAGTGGATGTGATGAGATGTCGGTGCTCCGAGGCTAAGGCATTTTCAAAGAGGTGAGGTGGGGCGACGTCTGCGACGCAGAGGCCGAGTCCACAAGAGGTCGTTCTGGGTCGTTTCTGGTGCAAAGGTTATAAGGATGCGAGGCGGGTTGTTTGATTAGTGTAGTGTTAGTTAAGTATTTAGGTATTCGTTTTTTTATTGTGTGGTTGTATTAACGTATATAAATTTTAAACAAGAATAAGTACAAGAATGTATCTGAAATATTGACCCAAAACGATGATCAACATTCAATGTCACTAGATCAAATTAAAAAGTTATTTATACTATCGACATAACTATTGCTAAGCGGAAAACCTAGCTTGTTTATTAGAACTTGGTTATTTAACCAAATAGCAAGCTTGGCTACGTATTACTATTCTTCAGTTAAAAGTAAAAAATTGTAAACAAAGTTAAAAAAAAAAGGTGAAGAATGGTATATATAACTGTAATGTTCCTATACGTATCTATAGAAGCATCATAGGTGTGTTAAAAATTGTGGGTTCTGAGGAAAGTACGCGAAGTGATATAAGTTTAATCAAATTAAACCATAAATTCATTGATAACGGACAGACAGATGTATGATGAATGGATTCCGACAGATGTGTCGCCGGTTAGGATTTCGCTGATTTAAAACATACGATCCAATACTATGACCACTATGAGTGACACGTTTTTGTGATGTCAGGGTTAGCATCTTCAATATCAACGTTCCAACTCCAAACAAGACTCCCGATAAAACTTTGCTGTCCCGCGAAATTTCCAGAACGATACCCAAGGATGTTGCAAATGATAAATTATTGAAGTTTCAAGATTCTATACAGTTCATTATCGCGCCTTTGTATTATTTATAAGAGAAATATCGAATTTGTGTGAAGTTGGGTGCAATATGGGTTTGATTATTTATTTATTTTGGCATATCTTAATGAGAATTTACATGGTATGTTTACCATTTGATCATTCCAGAAATTAAGTTGAGTGTACTAAATCCTTTTCCCTAGAGGTTGCCTCGCGACAAACTGCCTGGAATATTAGGATGGACCTATTCGATCTAGTAGTCAAACCTCGCTTAAATTATGAATTAGTTTACACCTTTATTCAACTTGTGTCAAATAATGCGAAATAATATATCTCTATCAAACAAAATGAATATGGATTAAAAAATCTCTTAAACTGAAAACGAAGCCACAACTCTCGTTAAAATTTAGTTTCATTTGTAATTTTTTATAATAATTCCATACCGACGTTTGCAAATCAAAACTACCTTCTGATATATAATAATAATAAATATAATTAGACTCGTAGTAACAGATTGCATACCCGAGAAATTCGACCGGTGTCCGCCGAGTCAGAGTGGCCGAGTGGTAAAGGCATCAACCGTGAACTAAGGACATGGGTTTAAATCCCACCTCTGGCGTTGGTAAACTAGTTTTTGTTTCTTTAATAGGTATATAATTTATATACTAGTGAATGACAAAATTATATATATATATGTATATGGTATGGTATTATACGTATGTATATGGTATGTGTATGGTATGGTATTATACGTATGTATGATTGACAATTAATGATTAGGTAAGCTTTGTTGTTTTTAAATAAGTATGTTACATATTATTAAAGTTACTATATTCTTACACTTACTTTAAAAATTTGGCAGAAGTTGTTACTTTACATAATATTCTATAATAATGAATAATAAACAATAAAACAATGTGTGATCATTCTATATGCAGCGTGACGTCAAATTGAGGCAATCGGTATGCCCTGAATATAACACGGTTGACAAGTTTCTTTCTATAAAATTATGTAACAAAATGTGTTAATTTCAATTCAGTGTTAAACCTTTTAAACCCTAATTATTCTTCGCTCAGCATCCATACGACGAATCTCTGAAAAGTAGCAAAGCTCAAACAAAACTCAAAGGCGCAGAGACAATGCTAACATATCACAAAGTAGAGAAGCGCAAAGTAAGAGCATTTGCTTGCCAAGTACCAGCGGCGCAAACACCGGGAGAGCAGAAGCGAGAGGACACCACTCAAAACATCATAACTGCCACAAAAACAACAAGCGATTACAAACCCTCTGCCATCTACATAAAGTAACTTGTACCACGGAAGAGTTCGGTACAGAAAGAAAAGCCAGATGCTCACATTTATTCTCGCAGTCGGAATGCGGCTGTACTGTGATATGCTAAGCAAAAGGTAAGCAAACAAATTGGAAGAGAAACATTATAAGACCAGAATGTTTGGGATGGAAATATTTGAATAAGCCTTTAACTTGGAGAGAATTATGGTGTAACGACTGTTGCAACATCTATTAAAACATCTACGTTGCTTTGTATTTGTACTTTCTATTATTTTATATATGTCTGTATTTGTAAACTTTTTTATTAAGCATAATTATTTTGAGCTTAACTAATTTTACGCATCAAGATATTTTAATAAATGTTATGATTATTTTCATTTATTAGAAAAATAATATAATATATGAGATTAGCGTTGTGTATGCAGAATTCAACGATTTAAATCTAGGATTATATTTTAGTGTTCAAATAAAATACAAGACACTTCTAAGGTGCTTTTTGATTATCATTCTTTCTTAAAACTAGGGAGGTAGGTACTATTGTTTATTTATGCTTACTTGTTTTGATAATTTTTTTGAACCGGCAACACATGTTGTTGAGATCTATTTATATTTTAATAGCACCTCATAAATACCAGCCTTTGTTTTATAGTGTTATTAAATATTAAAATAAGTTTAGCGATTTCATTACATTACATACATTACGCGACAATATATTATAAACTCTATGAACTAAAACGTCTAAGTATTCCATATGCTGTGACCCAGTTTTATCCCATAATTATGTACCTATCAACAACAAGGCGACACACAAATTATTGATAACAAATTACTACCCGTCATACTTGACGCTTCCGAATTCCCCTCAAGTAAACTGACGAAGGTCTCATCGATAGTGCACACCACGAAAACTTACCTCGAGCCAGACTTAAACATAACTAACTTCACACCGAGAGCCGCATGGAATCAACAAGCGAGTTTATAACTATGTGATTCAAGAGACTGTGGTTGATGACTCTGAGTAGCTTTTCTGGGTTCCGTAGTAAACTGGGAACCCTTATAGTTTCACTATGTTGCAGGTAGAGCTTCTAGCAGGCGTTTTCTTTTTAATTTGTTAAATATTATTAATAAACCAAACAGCAGCAGCAAAACTAATTTAACCGATATAAGTATCTCCGAATCCCACGTAGAACACATTGCACGTAGAACCGATGGCCGTTGTAGCGGAAAGGTGGTCGAGTGGCGGCCATGTACCGGAATGCGCAGCATGGGTAGGCCTCCCAAAAGGTGGACTGATGACCTGATGAAGGTCACCAGGTGCCGCAACCTGCATCCAGCGGACTCCTGTGACCGGTCGGTCGGTCGTCTTTTGCCTAATATGATGATGATGATGAAGATAAATGAACCACAGTTGAGTGGAAAACCACATTTCCAGATTTAACTTTAATTTATGCCACATACAGGGACTGCCTGGGGGATAAATTGTATTCCTACATCCAGGGAGAGAGGGATTATGTTGTGGATAAGCGGCGATATATTTATAAATTATTCATTTATGATTTAAATTCGAATTATTCATGCACAAATAAAACTATCCATTTCCTCAAGATTTCTTGGTCACCCATCATTATAATTAGTAACTTGTGTTTCCATGTCACAATCAGAAGCATTGGGATTTCCGTGGTTGATATAGGACACTTGTCAGAACCCGCTTTGCGAGCGTAGTGACGGTTGATTAACACGTGCCGGATTAACGATGATTTACACCGTGCTGATATTGAGCTGAGTCGATTCGATGCTCAAGTTTCCATGCCGGGGCTTGTGCTTTTGCAACTCTGGGCTGCTAACGCGAACACCAAAGTTCGTAAATTTCGGAGATTTGTCTCTAACACTCCAACGAAAGCGTCATTAGAGTGGCAAAGAAAAAAAAATTGCGAACTTCAGTGTTCGCGGTAGCAGACCAGTCCACTTTTACCGCTTTCATGTTTTCCTTCCCAAGCATTACCAAGTTCTTGCGTACTTGTAAAAAATCCTTTGTACCTACTGTACAAAGATATCTTTAACCATTTAGAAATATTTGTCACATCACGTCCGTTCGAGTCGTTCGACGTCCTTTCATCCCTGCTAAACCAGGTTAATCCAGGCTTGCGGTGCGGGGCCCTTGTAGCGTGTATCGTTAGGTAAGGTACTTAGGCAGGTACGTATTTGTATCTGTGCGCATATTTACGTATCATAAGGACCCTTAAGCCATGGAACGGCTTATTTATGAACAGTATCACAACGTAGTCAATGTATCTTGCTAATTTTTACAGTGAAATGATTACTGAAAAACTGGATTAATTCGGAAGTTTAAATGTGTAACTAAATGATTTTATGCCCAGCAATACGAGCGCAATTGCCAACATGAAGCAATTATTTAAATCACTGTCCAAAAATATTGACGAATTTCTAATTTGTCAGCATTTTGAAACATTTTCCGGCTGTGTCAAGTTTTATAAACAGCCAGTCTGTAAATTCTTGGTTGTTTCTTAGAATCCGGCGAAGTTTCGCCCGCGATTTATCATGACTTTGCCAAATATTTGATTGATTACTGTGTCTAAGGCAATCAGGCCTTCGATAAACTTGCCGACCACTTCATTTAGCAAAAAAGACTCTTGTTTAAACCCCGAGTGGAAAATGATGAGGCTGTTTTTTGCTTACAAGTACAAATAAGACTACCCAAACCAGATAACTCAATATTCTTAACGTATTAACTTTCCGTTAAACATATTTTTTGTGTATTATCCCTTTCCGCGTCATCATCATCATCATCAGCCTATGTTAGTCCACTGCTGGACGTAGGCCTCTCCTATTAACTTAATGCGGTAAATGCCCATAATCGCCACGCTGGGCAAGCGGATTGGCGATCGCAGTAATGTGTCCACTATGATGACGCTGCTACTCATGTCACAATGTACAATGGTCACTTGGTCAGTGACACTTGAATCCCTTAGTCGACTCTTACGACACCCGCAGGAGGAGTTGGGGTGGTGACAAATGCATTCTTACTGCCGTCACCACACGACTACTTTAGACTTTGCTACAGATTTATATATTATTCTGAAGTGTATCCGTACTTCCTGTAACTGTTCCCTCTGTGTTCTTTTGTCAATAGTGAATATGTAAGCATATATGTATTATATAATAGACATATATATGAAATAAAATGCCGGTCAATCGTGTATCACAGCAACCAATACAAACTAGGTATAGGTATGTATATAGGTACAATTTCTAATAAATTTCAAGATCGATTCTTGATCAGTGACAAGTACACTGGGGATGATCTTGAATGGGTGCTTATCTCAGGTAAGTGCATAGGCTAACAAGAGACACTTACCCACCATGGAAGCCTAGTGCTTCGCTCCAGTATCGCCCCATCCATTGATTTATGCGAACAAATTCTCCAAGAATGTTCTTCAAAATGTTCGTCACAAATTCTATAGCCACACATACATACTAGGGTGATTCAAATTTGTATGGAAAAAATCTTTCTTTTTTTTTAACTCTCAACCCTTTAAACTGACCTATACCACTACAAACATAATTGTTTTTTTTTTCAGATTTTTTAGTTATTATTTAAAGGTCGCTACCACTTCATGAAAAAATGTGATTCCTATACTAGACTACAATAAAAAAATATATATTTTAAGATTTTTTTTACGATTAAAATATATATCCTAATGAGTGAGTAATGAGTCTTTGTATTATGTCGCTAAAAACAGATCTGATTTTTTTTCTATTCCTTTCATTTGGATTTTACATGGCAGGCCCCTAAGAAATCTCAGATGAGTTTTTACATACGACATAGGACGAGGACTTATGACGTAAAACGTAGTTTATCACAGTGTTTGTTGTTGTTTATAACATCAGATACTACAAAAACATCCAACTACGCCCGCTAGAGGAGAAAAAGTAAAAAAAAAAATTCATCTTGTATGGGAATCACACATTTTTAACAAGCGGTAGCGACTCCTAAAATATTGTTTAAAATTTCCAAAAAAAAAACTAGTCAGTTTTCTTATGCCAAAGAACACAACGAAGGGTTGAGAGATTAAGAATTGTAACTTTTGTGTTTTTGAATCACCCTAATACATACAGCCGAAAAAAACGACGATAGTTAAGAATTTTCTTAAATTTATTCGGGTACGAGATTTGTAAAGCACACTATATAATATTTGAATAATAAACTACTCGTTCGGTATAGCGAACAAAAAAACCAGGAGGCTTGTAAGGTCGGAGTAGGTAAATCCATTGCACGGATAATATTCACAATAATCATGAACTTACATTATTTTTAAAAACTTATAACTTTATATAGACATTCTACTTATTAGCATTTCCATGTTCTTTTGTAACTGCAATTATTTTATAAAATATAAACCTAAACGAAGCTAGGGTCTAGATGACAGTGGATCAATTTAATCAGATGGACAATGAGCCTTTCAACGCAATCATGGTCTTATTTTTAAAATGAGAGTTTTAAACGCTGATGTGTAAGTTCTTTTACTGTGACAGACGAGGGAACACGAAGGGCTAGTATTGATTTCGCGCCAATGTTTAAAATTTTAGAAAACCCTAGCTGTTTTTCATATTTATCAACATATAAAGAAACAAGGTCCATGATATTACTTAGAACGATGTATTTGCTAACAAAATTAGGCCCTAAGTTAGCACTTTAAGCGTCCTAAGTATCCGCTTTAGGATATAAAATAGCTAAAGTTAAGCCGAGAGTTCGCGTTGTTTATTGAGCTGGCTCCCCTAAGGCTCAACTTTTACGGTTTAATTTTGTTTACTCTAACCTGAGGCTTTTTACGTTTTTTATAATATCCCCTATAGATATCGCGGGCCATCCTCCGGGAGCAGATGTGTACTGTAATAAAAATATTTCATCATTTTTACGCTTGGAAGGTGTTGAAGGAAAATGTCTGTCATAAATTTCACATTAGGCCGTTCGCTCACTAGGGCAATCGTCGAGCCATCGGTCACCTTGGGATTTGTGCCGATGACTAGAAATAATGTTCTAGGCCCCTGCGTGCAGGATATTTTATTGTCTAATTTTAGTGACTAAGCGCCCTAGAAGTTAGTTTGTTTTATGTAAATATTGTAAATAAATAGTTCTACCACTAGATTCCTACACCGACTATTAAGAACCTCATCTCTATGAGCAGCACTTAAAACACGACCTGCCCCTTGAATTGTTTTGTATTAAAACTTAACTTGAAAGTCAACCAAGTATTTTGTTCCGCAACATTCTAGTGTACTTTAACGAACCGATAAGTTTGATTATTACGTGCTAAACACCACTTTAAGGGAGTTTATTAGTTTTAATTAGTTCGCCTGTGAACTTCCCACACTATGGCAACTTCACGCGTGTCTCTGACGCCCGTTGTTTATTTCAAATATTCTTCGCTAAGTATTTCATAATAATCGATAATCATACTTACCTAAGATAAATCTACAACAGTTTTCACAATTAAATACGTTATAGTTATAGCAATTAAATAGAGTTATTAAATTTGTGCTCACATTAGTACATCACAAAATATAATCCATTTCAATACCTAGTTTTATTTCATGAGTAATCGTTGCGGTAACCGAAGAAAATAAAAATAAAACTTTTATTATTAGCCATGTTTGTTTAAAAAGACCTTGTTAAACGAAATTTATTTTTACTTTGAATATGATTATTTAATTTAAATACTTACCGGTAAAACACAATATCCCAAGCGGTAGGGCAAGTTAAAATTACCTGTGTTCCTTCCAAATTGGACCGAAACGTAAACACATTATTGGATTTCTCGGGCTTCTGCGCCCATAAATATGATTGAAATGACGTAATGTCTCGAGTTCGCCAATACATTATCCATAAATGTCAGTTGCTAAAGTCTTTATATGACGTATTACTTATAGAAAATATATTGACATAGTTTGATTGTATCGTAATGTGGGTAATTGGCTATTTTTGGAATTGGTGCCAATTTCTTATCACAAAATCATTTCATTATCAATAATTCAGAGAGTAATACCATACAAAGTGTAATAAAAAGCATATGGAGCCGTTTGAGAGCACACTTTGTATCATATCATCATGAAACAGTGGGAAAATTTACTAAGTAAAAAATATTTTACGTGTTTATACATATAAGTCACTGACCAAACTCCACTGATAAAAATTTTATAGCGACAAAACCTTTCTCTTCTTCATTTCCAATCATAATACGATACTGAATATGAATATACCTTTAAACGAAATTTACACCGTGTATATAGCGGGTTAACTAATACGATGTAGCACGAAATCTATTATTTAAAGAGCTACTTTATTTAAGAGTGAAACATGCCATAAAATACCTACCTATGTTCAGACACCATGTTAAATAGACATATTACTATATACATGGTGCTTGCGAGCATTGCGAAAGATTTTAACTATGCATTCTAGACATCAAAATAAACAAAAAATATTACGAGATCTAATATCAAATTCCACAAAAAAAAAATTATTTTTTTTCAGACTTTTTGATTTTTTTTTTACATTTCCAATACTTTTTATCATTACAACAATTGGTAAAATTATTCTTTAAATGATTTTTTTTTAGTGACAGGTTTTTTCGTCAAGTCTATACTTAATTTTTTATTGTCAGGCAAAAGGTGTGGTAATATTATAACACATTGTGGTAGCGTTGTAATCTTAAAGAAGTTTTATGACGCGTTACGTCGAAAAAATAATTTTGAAAAAAGGTTAATTATCTCTGGAACCAAGCCAAATCCAGGAAATTTTGTGTAAAATTAAATACTCTAAATATGCTCAGGAATTCAGCATTAAAATCTTTTTGAATACTCACGAGCACCGTGTATAAATCTGCAGACGTCTGTGTAATATAAAAATCGCATTCGGTCGAATCGAAACAAACGAAAGTTTTTTTTCATCACACCTGTTCGCATCACCGTAGATGCATCATTACGCCCTAGGGCAATCAAAGGTTTCCATACAATACAACATTACGTCGCACTAGCGCGGCGGCGCCGCGCCGGGATTTCTGTTATAAAAATGATAAATATAAGTCATCCCTGATTTTGAGAAATGATTTAGACCATTTTAGAGTAGTTTTGTGAAAATATATTGTTTTATTTCCTTTTTTGCCTCACAGGTGTGATGAAAAACATTGTGTGTGCCACGGGCGGTACAATAATTGTTTACCGCCCGTAATACAAAATGTACTATTGTATAGAGATCAAAACTAGCACACCTTAAGTATTTGGGTCAACGCTCCTTACCGCTGTTAATAAAGCTTGTTCCGCAAATACGGAAGCGAGTTTCCGCTTGTCTTGTCCCTTACACATTCCTTGCCAAGTTGGCACCTATTAGTGACATTTTTCTTAAACATTTATGCAGTCGTGTACACTTCGGGCTTAGTACATTGGATTGCGAAATATTGCTGTATAATATTTATATTTTCCTTCATTCAAACTTTTCTCGTAGGCTAAGTGTTTCATAGTATGATTATATTTATACTTGTAAGTATATTTGTGTTTCATAATATGATTATGATTATATTTATATTATTGATACGAAAGCTAAGATAATTAGGTACATATTAAAGCCAGGTGGCTACCATGAGCTCTTAAATTCGATTCAGTTTAGGTTCTACTTGTCTTTTACTGACAGTCAGCTTATGGAACTGACACATAGCGATTCATATTATAGGTAGGTTCTAAACTGTACCTAAGTGAGTAGTAATTACCTAGCAACAAAGGTTAGTAAAAGTGTTACTAAAAGTCGGTTATTCCTCGCAAGTGTGATGAAAAACGTCGTATGAAACTCGTGTGCATTGATCATTATACTCTCTGCTATCTGATGCGCGCTCGCTTGCAGCTCGCGCGCACAATACCGCCTCGGGTGTAATGATCAACTTAGCACACTTGTATCATTATGTACTATTACAGGTTTTTCTGTAAATAATACGTAAGAAACTATTTTCTTAAATTTTTGCAAAATAATAATCCCCATAGTTTCACAGGTAATTTTTCGCGTATTTTTTAAAATGCATTCTATATTATTTGCCTTACAATAATATAAATTTAAAATCCTCACACTAAGCCCTTTCATATATCACCTGATACAATTTACAAACCCTTTTTTTATTTTCTATAGAACCCCCCAAAACTAGCCCTCATTTATAAAATCCTTTTGTTTAAGTTCCGCGTCCGTCGTTGAGTCACCAACTTGCATAAAATACCCATGTGTGCCAAATTTCAAATCAATCGGTCCAGTAGTTTTGGAGCAAATCAGCTGTAACTGAGAGTCACTCACCACACGCGAGGTAATCCTGTAAGGGTACCATTTTTCCTTTTGAAGTACGGAACCCTAAAAAGTATGAAATGCATCTTATGTTATAAATTTCATCGCTTACAACGTTACATTTGTTGATTTTCTAATTGAATATCCTCTCGTTGTTGAAATCATAATATATATCATAATAATAGCCTTTACCTACTTGCACGCTACGCGCAGTCCTTGTATACTCATATGCCCCCAATTTTAACATGTATAGGAACGATTTTCGGGTTAAGACTGAAATTTTCATTTATAAATACCGTAATATAAGCTGATTAACTTCAACCCTTGTTGTTCGCTGAATTAAGACATCCAATTCTTAAAATTAGCACATGTCATTTGTAACATTACAGAAGTAATAACAATTAGATAATAAGCACTATAAAATCAAATAATACTTAATAGCTGTCGAATAGCGATTTTCATGTGATAGTTTGTGACTAGAATTGACACAGTTATTATATTTTATACTCCCATTTTAGACGATAATTAGGTAAGTGGCTACTAGTTAGGTGGTTAACATAACGAACTGATTTCAAACCTCTAATTTCGATACCATTAGGCTAGCACTTTGGAAACTACTAGAGGCAAAACTTAGGTGCCTATTACTACTTATACTTATACATATACTGTCAGCCTAAAATATGACCTACCCTCTGTACCGGGGTTCCTAATAATGTCTAAAAGATGTAGACCTTACTTTAATTTTAGCTGAAGATGTATTACAAGCTTTCAGTAACTTTACACTTCGATGCGTTCAATTGTTATAGAAAAAATATTCATAAAATGTTATTTTATAACTGAATATGTTGATTTGCTGAATATGTTGTTGAACTGAATTGTGTTCTCTTGATTGGTATATTGGAGCGAGACCGGTACCCTACTTTACGTATCGAGTAAAATCTAACGTTACCGATACTTGCTAAGTCATGGTATGGCTACTGAGCAATATTAACATCACAAACAAGCTACACAATATATTTTTTAAAGTTATATTTCAATTAAAATTCGTTGGGGTATTTTTTGAATCCTCAAAACGGAAAAATTTCATAAATTCTGAAATACCTATAACAAATATCACAAGAAATAAGCTCAGCTGCAACAACTTCGTCGCCACATTTATAGTTTTCTGTAAAAACAAGTTACGTCTTATTTTCGCTTGACCACATCTGGCCCGGGGCGTACTAATGACAAATGTAAATAGACGCACAAGGGTAAATATTGACGGCAAGCATTGTTATTTGTAGTTTCTTTATTTAGGCGTTTTGGTGACTAGCGCGATTTTCCCCTGCGGCCGTTTCTTGTGTTTGTCCCGATACATTTTCTTCTCGTAGCCGAACACCGAGTAGAACGAGAGAGGCACCACCGTTGATGAAACTGGCTGGAGATCTGGAATGAAAGAAAATGTAATTTGAAAATCCATTATCTACGTATTCAATTAATAACCATGGTCCATGGTCTCATCTCAGCGTGACACGTGCGCAAGCCAGCGCTGATCTTCCGATGAGACCATTAGGTTAAAAAGACGAAAGGTAACACACAGAATTATACAAAAATACATATAAAAAATAAAAATAAAATAAACAAAAGCAATAGAAAAAAATTAACACAATCAAATTACAACGAACGCATCCTAAAAACCAGCACTACTACATGGTTAAGGTGAATTTAGACCAAACGAGCGAATGCTATCCCCCACTCTACGAAATTCATTGATTTCATAGTGGGGGTAGAATGAGCATTCGCTCGATTGATCTTAATCCACCTTTATGTACAGTCAACCAATTGGAACCCTAGGCAACTCACGAACCATGTTAAAATATCGCTATAAATCAAAATTTAAGAAATACGAAGCGTGAAAAAGCATCTAGCGGGCCAGCAAGGCGGTGGCAACTGACAGGTTACTGCTGGGTGCTTAGACAAGTTGGTAGCTAACTGTCTTTGTCGCACTAATATGAAAGAGGGACAGAGAGGGAAAACTACGATACGCTACAAAGCGTTAGCGTTTGGCAACTTGGCTAAGCATCCTGGTCTCCTGTTCGTTGCTGCTGCGATTTGTGAATTTTCACTCTACAGAGTAGTTAATCTACTTTTCATTTACGTTCAGGTGGAGTCGAGCTACTTGGTTGTGCCAATATAAAAAAAATCTTACTATTTCTCATTTTGACAAGGTTCTAGAGTGGCCTAGAATTCCAATTGGTCGAATGCACATCATAAAAATTACCATTGTGCTTGGATGCTCCCATAACTTATTCTCTACTATTTATCATATTTTTGGCGGGTTATACAAAAAGCATCCTTATCAAATTTCATTAATGCAGTACTTACAATTTTCGAGAAAATCAAATCAAAATAGTTTATTGCATACATGCAGTTTTACAAGAAGTAATCGGTAAGGAAAGAAGGAAGAATAAGGCGTGACAGACGGACATGACCTATGAGGATTCCGTTTTTTAAACCACTGCGGAGCGGAACCCTAAAAAGCCCGTAAGTACGTAAATAGCAAGATAAATAAAAACCAGCTTGCGCTAATTGCATAATATTCTTTTTATAAAACAAAGTTGCATGAGTCACGCATGTGCAACGTCGCGTAACGTTTGACATCAAAATAATCAGAGTAGGTATCTAATATCTGTGAACACGATGAACGATAATGTCGATAATGCATATCCACCATTCGACACTACCTATTCAATAAATAATAAATCAATATCTAGTAAGTACAAGAATCAGATGTTGTTGTAGTGTGTAATGTGTATGCGCAAAATTCATGAATTCATTTTTATATACCGCGTGGCGGTAGAAAGCGAAAAAAATAACAACAAACGTGGCTGATTTTTAATAGCATTAAATTTGTTTTTTTGACACGCGTTTATTTTTACGTTAATAATAATAAATATCAAAACTCAAGGTGTAACGTTTTAAATTGGTGATACGGCCAAGATTGTGTTCTGAAAGTGCGGGATTAATTGATTATGGAATAGTGCAAGTTTTAGGCTTGTATATGTTTTTTTCGTTTTCTACCGGCGCGGCGCACGATACCTTACAATTTTAGCGTAGGTACGTACCTAACTGAAAGCGACTATTTACTATACAATGTACCTATTTACGTTTCCATGCAAAATGAAATCTCGTGATTGTGATTTCATATGTACCTATAGATATGAAATCACACTAACTTAATGAAATGCATATTAATATGTATCTGTCTGATGCGTCTATACGCAAAGTTAATAGGAGAGGCCTACGTCCAGCAGTGGACTAATATAGGCTGATGATAATAATAATAATAAGAGAATATTAAAATAAAGATAATAATAATGTATCAGATAAATGTTAGCTGTCAAGACCCTGGCGCCGTAGCGCTAGGCCAGAAACTATTAGTTATCCAAAAATATTTTTTTGTTATTAAACTAGTTGTTAGCATTAATCGTAGCCTACTTAAAATACTTAAATTGGCAGGCCGGTAGCCGCCGCGCCGTACAAGTTCACTTGACCGTGGCACGGATGACAAGGCCAGTCAAGCACACTCTCGTACAGCAATGAATGTGGTTTACCACTTGTAGACTTTATTTACCACTTGATAGAGTCGAAAAATGGTAATCCACAATTTTGGTTGACTGTACCTACCTCTTGCACGAGTTGACCGCGCGAATCGCCTACGTCATTTACTTACGGTGGAGATCTTTCACATGAAGATTTACATATTATTATGACGTCATCTACTTACACATAAAAAATGCGCCGCAGGCGTCGTCAAGATGCTACAAAATTCAATCAGCAACAGCCTTCGTCAGTATTACACCTGGGACCCGGGTCAAAATTCTTTTCGACGTCTTGTTTCATTCAGAGTGGTATATAACAAGGCAACGAAAATAATTTTGACCCAACTATGTAAAAGCGTGACACCACTCTGTCACGCTTTTACATAGTTGGGTCAAAATTATTTTCGTTGTCTTGTTACATACCACTCTGTCACGCTTTTAGTTGCTGTTTCGACTCAGTATATAAAAAATCCGGTGCACTTGTATCTATTTCTTTTTCAGCTAGATTTTAATCCATACATCAAAAATTAGAAACAAAACATCATCTCATACAAAAATCACAACTGTGTCACGTAGGGACACAAAATAAGTAAACGAAAAGAATTTTGACCCAGTTGCTGTTTTGACTCAGTATATTATAAAAAACCCGGTGTTCTTGTTGTATAGGTATGGTTTCGGGTAGCGGTGCGGTGGTTACTTTTAAGGATGTTTTTCTGAGCATTTCTCAAAAAGTTTGTTCATTTGGATCTTAGATTTTGATAAATATTTATATGCTGGTAGAGTCAATGATGCTTAGAAAGATCCACCACATTTCCCAAAATGTCCCAAAATGTTTCTATGAAACATTCCTTTTTTGTTACAGAAAATGTATAGGAATCTGGTAACACTATATATTTTAAACCTTGTCTAATTAATTGTGAAATAATTATAACGTATGCGGAATGAAATCTGCACAAAGTTTAAGATTATATTAAATAAATGATATCATTATTATTTTCTTGAACATGTACGTTTTTTAATATCGATTTTAACAAGTATTCATGCAAGATAAAAACTACTTGAATCCAAAGTGTATAACTTTAGTTTTATGATACTTTATCCATTGATGTCGAAAAAACAAATGTTAGCATTTTTCTTGCCTCTAATTTTATCTTCTGTAGGAAAACTTTTTAAATAAAAATCCTTTGCTCATTATATTTCATATTCTTGTTAATTGGTCTATTGATACTTACTTATTATGCTAAAAATATTTAATTGAAATTAGCTATAAGTCGTTCACCGTGACATCCGTTACTGAAAAAGCAGTGTTTTTAACACTTTTTGATCAAATGGCGAAGTCATATTTTCAAAGTTGTTTATTTTTATTTTCCGTGTTGATAGGCTTGCTCTTTGTTTATGTTTCGTAATGCCCATGGTTTGAGGATGTTTTTCATCAATTTTGTTGTCATATTTAGAAGTATTTCTGAGCTCCCTGTTCGATTTTGTGATTCGGGTTAACGTAATTTCCTTTATTCGAGCTCTTTCTGAAAAGTGGCTGTAGCCAAATTGTTACATTACACTAGGGTTTCTAATATCATTTATTGGAAACGAAAAGAATGCGAGATTTTTATAAAACAGTGTTTCAAATCTTGCATTCTTCTAAAAAATCAGAATCATCGTCGATTTTGGCCTTAGCAAATGTGTCTTGTGGAAAATACATGCAGTTGTGCGACATTGTTCTACTCAATTGGCCATAATTTCTAAAGAAAGATGCCAAACCCGACAAAACTATCCAATTTAATTAACAATTGTATACAAATTAATTTAGCATTGAGACACAAGTTAAATTAAATTTTTTTATTTTGTTTTTACTTGTTCAAAATTTGTGCAAATTTCACTCCGCATACGTTAATACCTTTATTCGACATTATTACGTTAATGTTTTAGTAAAAATTAGGGCTTGCAATTCAAGTATTGACATTGATGTGAGGAATTAGAATAATTCAAATATGTTTTATCAAATCATAATATATTTAATAATTTTTTACCTTTTACCACATTTATCTGCAACTGCATAAAAAGTATGTTTACAATAAAAACGCTTAACTTAAAAAAAATGTTTCATTAACTAGTCAACTAGATTATTTTCAATTTTGGTTTGTATAATCAATTAAATTTTTGGTTATTCGACATTATTACGTTAGTGTTTTAGTAAAAAGTAGTGCAGTTCGAATATTGACATTGACATTAGGTCTTCGAATAATTCGAATATATTTTATAACTCTAAAATATTAAATTTCGAAACTTTACAGCAACACTTACTGCGTTTTACTTCGCATTCCTCATCAATGATATTACATAAAACGAATTTGTGGATTTTTTACGAAGTTCCGGGAGATACTGGGACACCCTAGTAAAACAACGTTTCCCAAAATGAATTCAAGCGAACAGATACTATATTATATCTGTGTTAATAACCTCTAGTTATCTTTTTTGAATACGGCAGGATTTAATATCTTATTAAAATATTGGCGTAAATATGCAAGCAACGTAAGTTTACCTATATTTTCGGCTTTTTGTTATGAAAATTATTCAAATATTAATTCGAATATCTAAAAACCGAATATACGAATACCTGGAACTTTCGAACATTTGCAAGCCCTAGTAAAAACGTTCCATTTTATCGCTCACCATTAAGGTCCAATCCAACCCAATTCCAGCTTTTGTCAGCCTCTGTAGCCTAGTGTTAGTGGTAGTGACCCTGCCTACGAAGCTGGAGGTTCCGGGTTCGAATCCCGGCGAGGGCATTCTTTGTGTAATGATTTATCACAAATGTTTGTTCCTTGGTTGGTGTTGTCTATGTATTTAAGTATCTATATGTATCTATCTATTATATATATCGTCGCTGGGTACCCACATCACAAGCCTTAATTGAGCTTACCGTGGGACTAGGTCGATTTGTGTAAGATGTCATTTATTTATTTAATTCCATCCTTATGGTAAGCGACAAAATGGGACTTTATGACTAAAGCGCTCACATATTAAAATTTAAGTATTTGTATAAATATTAGCTTAGGTGCTTAAGTGAATAGTATAACTCTACCTTTATAATAAAAGCTCCATTGTCATTGAACGGTACATTATATATTTAAATATGTTATTATCATTCGATTGTGCACTTTATCGCACTCGCTTTTAAATGTAAAATCAATTCGACTTAAGAATCGTACAATCTAATTCCGTTTGTTTTTGTTAAAAGTGCAAGTAGCGCGCGATTATGAAGGTAATGCACCTGTCTGACCTCCAGCTCAATTGCACGTTCATCGAATCGGATATTATCTTTTTTTAATCACAACAATTAGCATTAATATAAGAAAACACTTATATCTGTTTTTACATTGATATTTTTTTAAAGCCTGTTGAAGTGTCCAAAGCTGGGCCAAGTCCTCCCCTATTTCCCGAAATTTGTGTCTGTTGTATGCGGTTCACTAATGTTTAACCAAAACAATGTTAGCAAATATTTATTTTACAACAAACGTTTCACCAATGTAGTAAGTGGCAAAAATGTTATTCCGCAAATGTATCATTTTACAAAAACTCAATTGACAAATAATCATTAAGCAATTAATACATTAGAACAATGTATAAATTAATAAATAAATCAATTGTGTATTTTACATGTCACCTAAAACTACGTTTAACATATTTGTACATTCACCGAATACCTATCTCGACCATTTTCGATTTTGGGGAAAAGTTTCCTGGGTTACAATAAAAAAAAATAACCTCGAAGACTAAGGCGGGAGCAAAGCTCCCGCCTTAGTCTTCTAACCTAACCTATCCGAGTCGGATCTGCTCCGGAAGGTTTTGTTCGCTCGCTTCGCTCGCTCACTGCAGATTTTGGTCAAAACTGCGATGAATGTTATGTTATTTTTTTTTAATTTGATGTCGAATATCTCGGTCATTTTTGATTTTGGGGAAAAATTTACTGGGTTGCAACAAAAAAACCCACTTTGCTATACTCCAACCCTTTTTAGCAAACATTTTTAGGCTAATGGTAAATTTATTAGTTTACTTTGTTGTTAAATATTCTTTTGCCAAAAATATCTCTTATAAAATGATATTTTATTTGTTAATTATTTGGCTAAGATAATAAATTGTCAAAGATGTTTTTGTAGAAAAAAGGATTTGCCGAAATATAATTTTGCCAGTAGTTGGTTGCCAAGTGTAAATTTGTTAAACAATTTTTGGTCAAACGACAGGATACCGTTGTATGCAACCACCTGACACGTGCATTAAAGCTAATAAAGAATATAATTTACTACAGTTTATAATTTTTCAATATTTTTTTTAATTAATGATTTTATTGGGTATACTTTTTAAAACAAATAGTTCGAAATACTCTAAAAAACTCAACCAAACAGAACTAATCTAAAATTAATCAAATATTTTGGTAAATTCACTTTTGGCGGAGTTATTGGGCATTCAGAATTAAATAAATACATTTAACTGATTTAAACACAAACAAAGCAACGACAGCGTTCAGTTTAATCAAATCAAATAAACCCAGCGTTTAAATCAAGCTGAACTGATAAATTATTTCGATTAAACTCACCCGGCTTTAAAACATTGTCGGCATCCCTCCTGTACAACATTCCTGAGCAACACGCGAAAAAACATAGAACAAAAACCAAACAAAAATTCATTCTTCAAACGGCACGTATATAGCGGGATCACAGAACACGACAGCGGATATATTTCAACCTGTATTTATTTGACACCCTTCCGTGTAGCGGCGCGTACTCGTATAGACTCGAATAAAGTATCGAACGTATCGTAGTATCGGTGACATTCTGATACGGCCCGCTGGCGTTCGGAGTTCGCAAAATCTAATATGAATACGCTTTTGGTAAATACGCTCCGGGTATGGGATCACCTACTTTCTTGTAAATAATGTTTGGACGTGGGCCTAATAAAATGGAGCCCGCGACGGCGGATTTCACGTAAGAGTACTATTGTTTTGCGAGAAGTACAATTGAATACTCGCAAGGAGTAACAAGTGTGGATGTCTTGTCGGCATTTTCCTGCGGAGTCAGGGTCCGTTTTGTATTAGCATCAGTTAGTGTCGTTCGGGATCAGGGTTGTTTCTACAAAATTTTACCTACTTTGTCACGTCGTATTAGGTGTTTAATTTTACTTGAGGTTTTTAGGCTCAAGTACCTAAATTATTTTCCACATACAATGTTTATTATTTAGTTACGATTTCGTAAAAAAAATGTGCGAAGGGAGCTGAGAAACGTGGTGTACAAATAAATATTTGAATATAGGTACTTATAACATAATTAACATAAATTATAAATGGATATAATTATAAGCTAAAATGTTATTTATTTCTCGAACTGTGTTCAAGGTTATGACTGTGTTTCTAAATAGAATAAATAAATAAAGGACAATTGGAACTTCATTTGACACTTACATTTTTTGCATACCTATAATTAAGTGAATTACATTATACCACTGCCTTTACCACCAGATTGATATAATTATTCTGATGAAATTCCCAACTATGACTACAATGAGCTTCAAATTAAAGACAGGCCATGGAGCCAGGAGATTCCGGTATTTTATACGGTACTATCATATCATAAGCCTCGTGAACGAAATCCTGGATCCGCGCCTGCCAGGCACCCTTGACTGCTTTGGCCTCTGGTGGGCTTAATCTTTTTCTTTACTTTTAGTACGAATACATTGACATCTATTTCGGTTGAGAACTACGAGTAGGAAGCGAGTACGAAAATAAAAGCGACATTCTTTCAAGAGCCAAAGTAAGTATGTTTGTCAACAACTGAAATACATTATGATAGTATTAATATTATAAATGAATAAACATTTGTTACCCTTAGCCATTACCTAATGACTTCATTTCATCTAATAATGTTTTATATGTAGACGCTGGCTCCCGATAGAAAACCGACACACGCGAGTATAAAGTCTCATGTCGTGAAGGTTCTTTTGAAGCATTAACATTAATTAATTAAGGTAAAATGCCTGTATAAATAAAGTTACAAGATTCTTATGACAAAATAATGAATATAATACGTATTATAATAAAACACATTTTATAAAGTGTACAACATTATATTTAGATAGGTACTGTATTTTCATAAACAAAAAATATTCGTGTTACACGAATTTTTACACAGGTATTTACACGGTAAATACCAACTTTAATCAACTAATTATATTTACTATTTACCGTGTAGATTTGTTTATTTACACACACATCATTAGTGCGGTAAAATGCTTTCAAAAACCAAAAGAAATTACCAGCATTACCGATTACAATTAGTTTAGCTATGGGAACCTTTTTGTCTGTGGTAGTCGACAGTAAAAATACTACAAATACAATTAGGTAGATACTGTAGGTAATTTCGCAATGGATTCTAAACCCATTTTAAAGTACTTATAATATGTTTTTAGATAAATTAGTGTATGCAACTATACCTAATTAGGCCTTAAAACACTAGTGAAGAACCTAATAAAGACACACTCGTGTTTTTATGCCTCTCATTATGTACGGTTGCATAAACTACTAATTTTTGAGCACCATAAGATAGTCCTCATCGTTTTCGATGACGGCGACCCCAAATAAACTCTATGGACGTTGTCTACTGTGAGCCCTGATATGGCTGGCTAGGCCGAACTTTGTTTTAAATACTCTTCTGCAATCAGAGCAATAGAGCTGACCAGCTGCATTATATGTGTACGCGTAGGAGGGCTTAGGTCTTTCCTTACGTAGCTGTCTTTTAATGTCTAAGGTGATCAGGCGGTTTTCTTCGAAATTATGGACGCTGTTAAAGACCGTCGAGCGTCAAGATGACCGTTTCACTGCAAGCTCCTCCCAGCGATCAGTGTCGATAGCACAGGCATTTTGAGCACCTGATAGGTATTCCAACACTGTAAATGCAAATGCAAATGCCATCTACACCGAGTAACTCAAATAAATATCGAATACTCTTAAAACTATTTTACATGGTAAATAGGTACCAGCGGTAAGTTACCAGTATCACGTTTTAAATAAATAAAATAATAATTATCTTGGGACATTTTTCACAAATCGACCTAGTCCCACGGTAAGCTCAATTAAGGCTTGTGATGTGGGTACCAGGTGGCGATATATATAATAGATATACATATAGATACTCTTAAATATGTAGAGAGCCATGACCAAGGAAACAAATATTTGTGATAAATAAATACACAAGTACACAATGCCCGCTCCGGGATTCAAACCCGGATCCTCCAGCTTCGTAGGCAGGGTCACTACCATCTAGGCTACGCCCGGTGACAAATAAAATTAATTAATGCATATTATTTAACATTATGCACGACATAATACACGAAGAAATTATTACTAAGATGTATATTGCAGTAATTTTTGTTCAGAACTTCTATTGATTAATGTATGTTTTAAATAATATTAATAATTAGTACTATAAGTATTGAAGCTACTTGTCAAAAACCTCTCTTCTTGTCTTTCCTTTCTTTTTTACTTTGCAATGTTGCAAGTAACTGTGTTATTTAGCCCCAGTTAATATAGCCAGGCGTTCCAAGGAACCTCACGTTTCTTAAGTATGTTAGTGACCTTGCATACATATTTATAAGCAATATGTTTAACATAATAACCACAACACTACAGATACCTTCCGGAGTCATCTTTATTTCCACGTGGATGAGATCACTGGTTGACTCAAGCGGGCGGGGGCGGAATTCATGGCGCGACACCTTATTCATATTCCGACATTTCCAACTAAACTCAAAGACACCGTGTCGATAATACGAGTATATAAGTAGTTCTTGTAGTTACTAGATCTACTTAGGTACAGTCGAGTTCATAAATATATGAGCAAATTCAGAGCTTCAAAAATAAATGAGCAAAAAGTTACAAAGTTGCTCACATATTAATGTCACACATGCTCAGATGAATACACGGTGCCTCGCGAGGAACCCACATAATTTTAATGCTGAATTCCTGAGCATATTTAGAGTATTTAATGTTAAATAAAATTTCCTGGATTCGGCTTGGTTCCAAAGATAATTAACCTTTTTTCGTAAAAAGTTTTTCGACGTAACTCGTCATAAAACTTCTTTTTGATTACAATGCTGCCACAATGTGTTCTAATATTACCACACCTTTTGCCTGACAATCAAAAAATAAGAATGGACTTGACGAAAAAACCTGTCCCTAAAAAAAAAACATTTAAAAAATTAGTTTTAACAAATTGTTGTTATGATAAAAAGTATTCAAAAAGTCTAAAAAAAATCGAAAAAAAAAAATATTTTTTGTGGAATTTGACATTTGGTCTCATAATATTTTTTGTTTATTTTGATGTCTAGAATGCATAGTTAAAATTATGTGGTTTCCTCGCGAGGCACCGTGTATGTACATCTTTCAATCCTCATTTATTTTTGAAGCCTTAGATTTGCTCATATATTTATGAACTCGACTTTACTTTAATAACCAAATATTTATTTAAATACGATTATTGTCTACGTTGGCGGTGTTAATTCGTTCATTTATTTCTTAAAATCTACAGCGTGTGTATTTGATACGGGCGAATATTTTAGTGGCGATTACTATCGGACCTAGGGAACCTATTTACATAAATTTATTTTAGAAATTAAGGTATTTTTTTTCATACAAAATAATTGAGCCCGCAATGTATTGCATCCACTGGTAGCCACATTACTTAAAGTAGACATAAGTATCTAAACGTCATACGAGTCTCATCCTCATAGCCCACCTAACGAAGACCAAAAGCTGCCTGTCTGGGGAAATAACTCGTGTATAAGCGAATTTTGGCATAGTTGTAGAGAATGATGTTTTAAACCACGTACTAAAAGTACTGGTGGTTAGGGGTGGAGCTAAGGGGGGGAGGGGGGTGTAAAGGTCCTTATTTTTAATTTTTCGTAAATAACTCGTAAACCGTGGCTTGTAGCAAAAAACGTTCTAGTACATAAGTAATCTACATAAAATTCTCTACAAAAAAGAAATACGCATGTTTCCTCTGGGATCAATGTGTCATGAGATAAGAAAGCAAGAAGATGGACACTAAAGAAATAAACACATTTGTTTAAGTAGGTATGGCATGTACAGAATGCTCGTGAGCATTCCAAAAGATTTAATGCTCAATTTCTGACCATATTTAGAGTCTTTAATGTTACATAAAATTTCCGGGATTCGGCTTGGTTTCAGAGATAATCAACCTTTTTTTCGAAATAAGTTTTTCGACGTAGTTACGTCGAAACTTCTTTTTGATTACAATGCTACCACGATGTGTTTTAATATTACCACACCTTTTGCCTGGCAATCAAAAAATGGAAATAAACGTGACGAAATAACCTGTTCCATTTTAACAAATTGTTGTTGTGATAAAAAGTACTGGAAATGTTAAAAAGTATGCAAAAAGTCTAAAAAAAAGAGAAAAAAAATTTTTTTTGGTGGTATTTGACATTAGGTCTCATAATAATTTTTGTTTGTTTTGATGTCTAGAATACATAGTTAAAATCTTTTGACGACGATTTTGAGAATAATTTAGGTTTAGAAGATAATTAGTAGGGTTAGGATTTTGGGGGCATTTATGGAACAGAGAGCAGTGGAGTCGATGTTACAAACATTTTTTACTTGAATAAATGATTAACTTATAAAATAATAACGAAATAGTGTTTAGTTCAAGCTGGATTTTATCAATGAATCTAAATAAATAACATATTTTTTTTTAATCTGAAAAAAATATTAATTTTCAATAAAAAAATGTTGTTACATACCTATATGAGAAAATATATTTATTTGTTTTTCAAGGTTCTAGTTTTCTCGAAGCCCATAAATATTATATAATAATCATAAGCTATATTATAAATAAAAATGATTGAACTTCATTTCATAGGTCAAATATTAATACAATAAAATAATTTAATACTTAAAATGGGCGAAACCCTGTTAAAAAGAAAATATTTATAATATTATTTTTGATTAATTAATTATTCAATCAATCATAAACAATTTGAGCAACGACTCCACTGTTCTCTGTTCACCTAATGCCACCAAAATTCCTAACCCTAATAATTAGTAATTTTATTACATACACGGCGCGCCCGGGCGCGAGCATTCCAAAAGATTTTAAGTATGCATTCTAGATATCAAAATAAACAAAAAATGAGTATGAGACCTAATGTCAAATACCGCCAAAAAAAAATTTTTTTTTTTGGACTTTTTGAATACTTTTTGACATTTCCAGTACTTTTTATCATAACAAAAATTTGTTAAAATTATTTATTTTAATATTTTTTTTAGGGCAAGGTTATTTCGTCAAGTTTATTCCCATTTTTCGATTGCCAGGCAAAAGGTGTGGTAATATTAAAACACATTGTGGTAGCATTGTAATCTAAAAGAAGTTTTATGACGAGTTACGTCGAAAAACTTATTTCTAAAAAAAGGTTGATTATCTCTGAAACCAAGCCGAATCCAGGAAATTTTATGTAACATGAAAGACTCTAAATCTGGCACCCTAGTGAAAAGGGGTATAAATCGAAATTTGCCACTTTACAGGAGAGCCAAAAAACGATTGGCGAAATTATTCAAAATTACTGTGCCGAAATGGCTAAAGAATTAGAATAACTTTAAATGTACTTTGAGTAAATACAATGCGCTCTTTCACATGCCGTCATTGGTTTATGGCTAAAATCAATAGTTAAAAAAAAAATTGACTTGTACCCGCTGAAAGAAATGCTATTTAAAAATATAACCAAATTAGTACCCCTTTTCACATATATTGGACATTAGTGAAAACGGGTATACATTTAAGTTATTTTATGATAACTCTTTTTGAAATGTATTTTTACGAAAAAAATTTAGCTAAGTTTGTTTGCGAAATTAATCTTAATGGCATAGCATGTACGTATTGTGCACGTACATGCTATGCCATTAAGATTAATTTCGCAATATCGCGTATAATCCCAAAAAAAACGACTTATACCATTGTGCACAAAATGTTAGTAACGTGTAAAAGGGAATAACAAGATTTATATTAATCACTTTATTCAATTGTATCCAAATTCTATGAAATAAGTTACAATAAAAATATTTCTTTTTTCCATTTATTATTAGAAATTATTTCCTTGAATTAGAAAAATATTACTTCTTTTCAACAGCCAAAACACAAGGCATCATAAAATGAAATGTTTTTAAATTTCATAGTACCAAAAAATACCATAATGTAGCATTTATTCATTTAGAAATAAAAAAGAAAAATTATCAAAATCGTGTCATAATATTTTTTTTCTCATGCCCTATTTTGCTAACGCGGTACTCGACAAAAAACCTAAATAGTACAAATAGTCCTACTGTCCGAATTATAACTTTATGCCCTGGATGTCGTGCGTGCAGCTAGGTAGGTACGTTCCGTAACGCCTGAATGGCAATTTTGTATCTTATCGAGTCACCTAAAATAACATACTATTGAAAATCGATATTTTATTAAAAAAAACTATTGTCTATAACCTATCGTAATGTCCATTACGATACAACTGTGATACAAAAAATAAGTTCTAAATAAGCATAAATAAGCAAAGTACGACCGAATCTTAATAAACAGACTTTAATCGACGAGTATACTACACTACTATGTCACTATTATACTACTGTCACTATTATGTTCTATCGATTATACTTCTTATGAAAGTTGTATAGGTAAATATAGGTACGATCAACTTGAATTATTGTGTTAATTGTACATTAACTTTATTGATTTCGTTAGTAGACAATTTATAAAAATATTGTGATAATATTGTTTTCACTATGTTAGCATTCGTAAAAAGTGGCCAGGCATGGTTTCCGGGTGGCTGTTTTGAAATTGTTCTAATCACATGTTTCTGGAGTAATATAGATATAACAACAGCCATAGAATAGCAGCAAATACTCTTACAAGGCTATTATAGCGCGCTTTCTATATTAGCTAGATCATTAAGTAAAATTGTTACTACAAATTAAAAAAAAAGTATTTGCGTTAGGTCGTTTAAAACTGTCAAAACAAACTAATATTACTAACATAGGTTTTAACAAATAAGCAGCAGAATTTAACATCTTGAATATGAAAAAAAAATACAATCATACTTTAAGAAAATCATTAACCATTAAGTAAATTAAATTATAAAAATTAACACTATTTTAGACATTGTGTATATATAACGAAACTTAGTGTAAAAGGGTACAGCTTAGTACAAATCCGTCAATTTACTGGTGTTAAATGTTAAGTAATACTTTTTAATTTAGTGCAAACGGATATATTCCCGCAAATGGATTGTATCACATGTAAAAAACTGTAATTCTAAGTGATTAAAGTCGACTTGTACCCGTAACAACACAATTTTATTCGTGAATATGGATTTATGTCGAATTGTATGTCAAAAAATGTTTTTATTGTTCGTGTAAAATGATTTAAATACACATGGATCCTCATTATCCGAGTGTCCATCAAGAGAATATGAGTAGTTATAGCGTTACACACAACAAAAATCCAAACGCGTAAAACTTAGCTACACTAATACCTTTTGTAACTTTACAACGATATACTTTTTTTTGTTAGTAAGAATTTATTTCAACTTATACCTGACACTGCATGATCATTTGTGTTAGTTATACCATATTACACGACCGTAAGTCTGTCAATTTACGTGATATCTTAGATCCTTTTACACCAACCGATGCCATTTTTTTTTTTGAAATTTTTTGGTATATTTAACTCAATTTGGCCAAAATTCGACTTATACCCCTTTTCACTAGGGTGCCAGAAATATGGTCAGGAATTGAGCATTAAAATCTTTTGGAATGCTCGCGAGCATTCTGTATGTGCCATACCAACTTAAACAAATGTGTTTATTTCTTTAGTGTCCATCTTCTTGCTTTCTTATCTCATGACACATTGATCCCAGAGCAAACATGTGTATATCTTTTTTGTCGAGAATTTTATGTAGATTACTTATGTACTAGAACGTTTTTTGCTATAAGCCACGGTTTACGAGTTATTTACGAAAATTTAAAAATAAGGACCTTCACACCTCTCTCCCCTCGGTAGCTCCACCCCTAACCACCAGTACTTTTAGTATGTGGTTTAAAACACCATTCCCTACAACTACACCAAAATTCGCTTATACACGAGTTTTTTCCTCTGAGTTTCCTTCGTTTGGTGTACTATCATGTCAGTTGGCCGGCATACATTGGTGCTGGGTTGCACTTTAGAAAAATCATTACACCTAATCAACAACAAAATTTAACGAAATGGTTATCTTATACGACTCGTAGGATCAGATATTATTGCTGGATTAATTATTCGCCCGTATCAAATACCCACGCTGTATATCACATGGGCACATGTGTGATATTAGATATTAGCATCATATTATTTGTAGTGTTGTTAGTAATATTCATAGATTAACACTGTGTTCGCGTAGTGTCATTTACGGTGTTTACTGCGATTCCTTATAACTACTCGTGTAGCTATGATTCACGAGATAAAATAAATAAACAAACCACGTCCGAACTGTGTGCTAGCATTTTGGTTCCGCAATGTAATGTGCAAGTTATTAATTCTAGAAAATGTTACTAGAAATACCATTGCTATTGAAATTATTATTTAAATTGCTATTGATAAGTACTATAATCTTCAATACTTGGGCTTATTACTACATTGAGCGCATTGTTAACAAACAAACAGGTACTTAGTTAACAGTCCCTGATAGTTTCATTCAACGTTATAACTTGTAAGTAAGTTTCTCACTGCCGTCTGTACCAATTTATCAAGTATCAAATTTCGTAGACACGGATACCTACTACGAGTAAGAGTACTAAGGCCTGAAAATTAATGTGCGCCAAACAAGAATAGAATGAGAACATTTACATATAGTAATTTACCGTGAACAATATTCAGAAATTGATCCGAAACTATTCCTTGGCGTCGACTACGACTTTCGTAATTAAAATCTAGTTTTTGTAAATATTAGATGTCATATACCAAAGAAAAACGACCAAGATCACCTAATGTTCGAGGTGGGGATCGAACCCACATACTCAGCTTTTGCGGCTGATGCCTGTACCCCTCGGCCACTCGGACCGAGCCGACGACCGAGTGGCCAGTTATCTAGTTTTTGTTTAAAATGACATTTTTGATATAATCTTTTATTGTGGACTGTTATTTCTTTAGTCGTTTCATTAAGTATCGTTCAGTATTTTGTAATTAAAACGAGTCTAATATGAGTCCTAAGTACCCATACCTCGTATTTAAATAATTAGCGGGCAAGGAAGCGCTCGTTCGCCTGGCACAGTCAAGTTTATAAATATTGTATTGAAATATGGTTCATACTTGCATACATATTTGTGAAGGCGACTGTAAATTTAGCATGCAATTGTTGTATATATTTACGTAGGATATTTTTTCATGTACAAAAGATCTAGTTTTTTTTATTCTCCATTTCTTGAAGTCAGTTACCTGTATAATTATACGGAACCTCACAACACATGACGCCAACTATTATCAAACCTCGATTAGAATGGGATTCGAAAGTACTGTTGACACAACACTGTTTAAGTGAATCTAGGATGTATTCATAGTTATATTCATAGTTTAAGTGCAGAAACTTATGAGACAAAATATTAATTAATCACTCAATACATCTATAAGCAAATCTTTTCTTGGTAAATGTTGTGTCATTTGTTGTGCCAACAGTACATTCGAATCCCTTTCTGATTCCAGTTTGATAATATCAGACAGACAATAACTAACATTTTAGTTAAATAAAAGAGCAGAGAGCGTATAAGAGAACAAACAAATAGGTTACGTTGTATCTTCAGGTTTACACATAACTTCGCTTTATCCACTTACCTTTATGCAGACTAAGCTCTCAGAATTCCTCGCAAAGGTATCCAGGTCATGCCGCTGCACACTAAAAGCACGCAACTTCTTTCCACTAATGTTTTGGACACAACTTTACTAAAGAACGAATTATATTTTTTTTTTTTGACTTACTGACAGACATAAACATTTATTTATTCACCAATACGACGTCCCACGCCAAGCAATGTACCGAGGAGAAGTTTCATAAGTTGCAAAACTTCTATAGAGAATGTTCTCGGCAATTTGAATTTTAAAAGCAATCTAATCATGCTGTAACCGTTGTATATTTATACATATACATGCCTTGTAGTTAAGGTATATTTTAAGCTTTGTTTGTTCAATTCTGAAATACAATGTTCTTCATATCACTTTTTTAAAAGTTCTCATGGAAACATTCTCAGTGAGAACTAACTCTTAAATACTCATGAAAGTTCTCGGAAATTTCCGAGTAGATTCCCGCAATTTTGAGAATATTCTGCAACTTGTACATTGCTACCCACGCCTATGCCACATGGAAAGAACCTACCTTAAATAAATATCATAGATAGCAGTTTTAACGGAAAGAAGACTATTTGTTTATTTTTAATACTCAGTAAAACTGTATGCAAAAGTTTTTTTTATTAGTATGGACATTTGCGGCTATGCTACATAGGAGAAAAATATCTTGATTATTATAAATGAACATTTTGCTGATAGAATTCATTATTTCGATTAGAAACAAACAAGCTAAAAAATACTTTTAAATGAATAATAAAATAACCATGAAATTATTTAAAATCTATGAATTAAATTGCTGTTTTTTTACTCGAAAGAATGCCTTCCGTAAAATAGAATTTTCATTTACAATATTCAAGATGCAATTTTTATGTTGGTTTCCGGGGCGACAAATGTGGGCAATGTATAAAAAAAAATCTCAGTTTTACTAAGCTTTTAAAATAAAACAAAGTCTTCCTGAATTAAACTTCTGTGAGATATAAGAACTAATAATTAAACTATTAAACTCACGTGTATTTATTCACTACGCGCGACATGTTTCGGAGAGCCTAGGTCTCCATTATCAAGCACTAAGCCCGCGTTCACGCCTACTCAGCACGGCGCGTACTCACTGCTTGCATCTTTATGCCTGTATCTGAGCATTAACTCAGATATGTTCTGTTTTACCTACACCACCATTTAAAATCCATGTTTTCCATTTCTCTTGGCCGATAGAACGTTACACTCAACCCGTAAGTGTTTTCTAAACATGCCTATCGTGTTGGTCTTACGTTGTGTATTATTATTAGCCCAGAGAGATTTATCGTACCCTTAATGTTGATTAAATTGGATAGACCCTCGGTCTTACTTTATTTTGGGATGCAAAATAAAAGGATTTACGATAAAACTACAATGCGGATATAGGCCAGCGTTTTACGATTTTCAAGCCTTACCCCAGAAACGGTAAAGTTTTTGCGCAAGCGCTAAAAAGGAAACTTGCCTCACAAACCAGCCTGTCTCATTGCTATAATTAACTTAGTCAACAAAAGCCACTCAAAGAGCGTGGTTTGGAAGTCGTCAACTAAAGCTAAAGTTGGGAACTCTCGGGCAAGGGTTCCAAAGGGATTTTTAGTTGCGCAACTATTTCGAGAAGAGCATTGTTTTAAATAATGTGGCATGTCGCTAACAGGCGCCTTGAAAGCATTTAGGGCGTCCAGAAAGGGACCTTGGTGTCCAATATTCCTATTTAGAATATTATATTTCAATATGATAAACTGATCTCTTTTGATTTATGCAAATAAATGCATGCAGCGTCAGCGGCCGTACCGCGAACTTCGAAATCCGCAAATTTTCTAGGATTTGTCTCTCTCACTCTAATGATACCTTCGTTGGAGTGACAGAAAAATCCTGCGAATTTTAATTTTTGCGGTGGTAGGCCTGTATACATAATATTGTTTCGTATTTTACGTATAATTTAATCTCTATTGTACGATTACCTAGAACAATGGGTCACTACACAGGGTGGAACTTATTTGCGATCTTTTTTTAAAGTGTTGTAACGTGTTATCCAAAGTAATATCCAATAAATCCAAAAATCGATTTTTAATCATGTTATTAATGTTATAATATTTAATAAGGTTAAGCACTCATCACATAAAATAACGATAAAAGATGAACAATTTGATGTTGGTGACAACCCTGTCCCTTAATTTTTTTTTTTAATCACACATGTCAATACTGAACATTTTTCATTACAGGTGCTTTTTTACGCGCTAGTGCGATAAGTGGTTCATTTTACATCAAGTCGAAATCTTCGGAGGGCCAAATGTACTGAAAAACGTCGTACAATAGGTACACGTGCGAAAACGAAATTTCTAACTCGTGTCGATTTAAATTTATCTCCACTCATTTTGAACTTAATTTTTTTCCACCATTACCGTAATGTACTATATATATTTGAATTTTATATATTTATTTTTTTTATACCACGTCGGTGGCAAACAAGCATACGGCCCGCCTGATGGAAAGCAGTCACCGTAGCCTATGGGCGCTTGCAACCCCAGGGGTGTCACATGCGCGTTGCCGACCCAATAAGAACTTGTACACTCCTCTTTTGAGGAACCCCATACTGTAGTCCAACGGGAAAACCTCGGCAGGGAGCTCATTCCACAGACGGACCGTCCGCGGGAGGAAGTTCCTCTGAAACCGCACGGTGCGCGACCATTTAGGTTGCAAGGTGTGAGGATGAGCGCCCAGTCGGTGGCGAGCGGTGCGATGATGAAAAGTGGACGTTGGCATCATGTCGAACAGTTCTTCAGAGCACAACCCATTGTATAGACGATAGAACACACATAAGGAGGCGAAGTCTCTCCTTAGACTTAAGGGTTCAATACCGCCTGTGAGTCTGGGATCGTCGACTATTCGGACAGCTCGTCTCTGAACCGAGTCAAAGGGTGCAAGCTGGTATACAGGTGCTCCTGCCCAAAGGTGACAGCAATACTCCATAGGGGGTCTGACTTGCGACTTATATAACAGAAGTCTTTGCCCCGGAGTAAAGTATCCCCTCGCTTTATTGAGCACCCCGAGCTTTTTGGATGCCAGCGTAGCTTTTCCCTCTAGGTGACATCGGAATTGGACGTCGTTGGAAATGTCGACTCCGAGGATCCCAATACTCCCTGACATGGTAAGAGCTGTGTCTTGGAACTTTGGAGCCACAGTAAATGGGGTTTTTTTTAGCGGTAAACGCGCAAACTTGTGTCTTTGTGGGGTTGAACCTGACTAGGTTATCCCGACCCCATAACGAGACTCTAGATAAAGTGTTCTCGATGTCAGACACAAGTTTTCCGCGACTTTCCAGTACCACAGAGCGAGGGATATTAGCACGGCCTGTGTAAAAAGTATCCCCAGTACTGTCATCCGCATAGCAATGGAGGTCGCCGATAGACAACATGTCATTGATATGCAGAAGGAACAGCGTTGGGGATAGCACAGAGCCTTGCGGGACGCCAGCGTTTATGTCCATGCTATCAGAGCAGCTACCGTCTACTACGGCACGAATGCGTCTGCCGGACAAAAAGCTAGCAATCCATCTGCATAATCCCTCGGGCAGTCCATAAGATGGCAACTTCGACAAAAGGCCCCTATGCCAGACCCGATCGAACGCCTTCGCTATATCTAGGCTGACTGCCAAAGCCTCGCCTTGACTCTCAATGGCTGATGCCCAGCGGTGAGTGAGGTACACTAGAAGATCACCGGTAGAGCGACCGTAGCGAAAGCCATACTGGCGGTCGCTTATAAGATCGTGTTCTTCTAGGTAACCAAGGAGCTTAGCGTTAACTATACGCTCCATGACCTTAGAGAGAAGGGAGGTGATAGCGATAGGCCTATAATTCGATGGATCCGATCTGTCACCCTTTTTTTGGAACAGGGTGCACAAGGGCCGTCTTCCACGAAGATGGAACTTCCCGTTTGATACTGGAAAGAGCGAAGAGACGCGTTAACACAGGACACAACTCAGGAGCACAACGTTTAAGCACCACTGCAGGTATGCCGTCTGGCCCGCTCGACTTGTGAACGTTTAACGACAGCAACTCCCGCCGAACATCTTTCTGGGAGATGCGAATTTCTGGCATGGAGTGTGCGCACCGCGGGATGGTAGGCGGTATAATGCTGCCGTCATCGCTCACAGTCGAGTTCGAGGCAAAAAGAGCACCTAGAAGATCGGCTTTCTCTTTTGCACTATGGACCAGATTACCGTCAGCATTTCGCAGTGGTGGCAGGGACGACCGACAAAAGTTTCCCTCGGCAGCTTTGGCAAGTGACCAGAAGGCCCTACTCCCGGAAGGGTGGCCTGCAAGCATCTCGCCAAATCTGCCGACAAAATCAAATTTTGCTCTGGCAACAGCTCTTTTGCAGGACCTCGAGGCAGCATTCAGTCTGCGTTTCGCATCAGAGACGTTCGGATCCTTATCAGTTACGGCCTTGGTCCAAGCCCTGTAAGCAGCCTGCTTTTGAACCGCAGCTTCTTTACAGGGCCGGTTAAACCAAGGTCGCTTCTTTGCTCCTGTAGCGATTAGTGAGTTGGGAATGAAACAGTCCATTCCCAGCTGTATCGTCTCGGCGACATTAGTCGCACAGGAGTCAGGATCATCCGATGCGAAACAGAGCTGCCTCCAAGGGTACGAAGCGTAGAATTCACGCAATCCGTCCCAATCTGCTGACCCGTACTGCCAAACGCGACGAGTAGTAGTAGGTCGCGGTGGTTCTCGCTGCGCGCAAGGCGAATTTGTCCGGATAAGGCAGTGATCGGACGAGCCGAGAGGTGCATTTACTGCGATGGTGTATCCGTCCGGATGCGTGGTCAACAGAAGGTCAAGCAAGGAGCTCGTATGGTCCTCGATATCTGGTATTTTCGTGGGAGAACGTACCAGTTGTGAGAGCCCATAGGCCAGAGAAAATTCGTGAGCAGACCTTCCCGCAAAGTCGGTGGACCGGGAGCCCAGCCACTCAACGTGGTGGGCATTAAAGTCCCCCAAAATCACCAGCTCCGCGGATGGGTACTGCTCAAGCACTCTGTCGGATGTCGACTGTATGTGCTCGAAGAGTCGGGTTGTCTCTGTGTTGCCACTGTGAGACCTGTAAAGGCACGCGTAGACTCTGGTGTGGCCGCCGTAGTCCACACGCACCCACAAAACTGACAGGTCCCTGTCTTCAAAGGCAAGAAGACGACGACAGCATAACATCCTGCCGGGCGTACATACATACACCGGCGTGTCTCACGAACTTATGTTCGAGTGTATAGCCGGGGTACAATAGGTACGATATATCCGCCGGGCAGGATATTTGCGTCTCCGTGAGGAAAAGTATGGTCGGCTGCGCAGTTTCCAGGTGGCAGTGGACTGCGTTTAGGTTAGAGTGGATACCCCTGATGTTGCAGTAGTCCACTTGTGTGGATGGAGATGCCGCTGATAGTCCAAACTTTTTCTGTTTTCGCGCCATTATAGTGGGTGTACTTAATCCTAAGAAGGGTTCGGAGTGCCGACGACTCAAGGGACAAACAAACGGAACAAATCTGGCAGGGGACAGCGCCGGTAGTGCGGTCTGCAGGCACGGCGTACGGAAGGGCCCCCGGTCCCCCCCTGTGGCAGCGGCCGGGTCCACTCCGGTCTCCTCCTCCGGCACGGCCACTACTCCAGGGATTTTGCGCAGGTTGGCGGTTCAGCCTCCCAGGGCGGAGATTACGTGGTTCCTGGGTTCGGGAACCCTACTGACCTACGGGCGGCCAGCGGTCAGCCGTTTCACCGGGTCTCCCTGATAGCCGCACCTGCATGCCGCGCCAACACAGGCCGAAGCCAGTATTGTCAGTTCCGTAGGTCCCCCCGTCGGCAGCACTCCGCACCCTCGTTGAGCCTGGCTACCTTACTCACCAGCAGGAACACAACACTATGTGTAGGGGATAGTGTTATTTGGCTGCGGTTTTCTGAAATATTTCTCCTGGATGCTTAGCCAAGTTGGCAATCGCTAGCGCTTAGTAGCGTATCGTAGTTTTCCCTCTCTGTCACTCTTTCATATTAGTGCGACAAAGACAGTTAGCTGCCTTTCGCTTACGATTGACGATTAAGCGTTAGCGATTGGCAACTTGTCTAACCTCCTATATTACTCCATTTTGCCAAAAAATATTTCTAAAATTTCACTTCCTTGAATCATCTCGCAATCATTCCATTTTTGAAATTAACGTGTACCAAAATTACATTTCGCAATTTATTCAGAGTCCCAATTTTTACTTGGCATGATTTTATTTTCTCAGGTTTTTATAAGGCAAATATGTTAACCAAATGTTTTATTTTATTCGTCTATTTAGCATAAATTGGAAAAAATATTAGTAAGTTATTTTTACTGATGTTTACTCTTCTTGGACTTACACCTCCCGCTTAACCCCAGGTTAGTTGACTAACCCGGTAATGCGAGTAAACTGAGATATTCATGTAATTAACAGGTAAATCAACATTTCACAAAAGATCATTAAAAAACTTATTTAGCAAATACATTATTCGAAAAAACTAGAAGTAGTACAAAAATATTTGGTATAACTTTCTTTCTTAATATTGGTACTTACATAATACTCTAATAATTAATTGTATGAGTGACGAATAAGGTTCGGCTTTTAAAATATATTATAGAGAAAAATAATGTACCTACATCCGAAAAATAAAAAAATACAATTATATTAAGAACTTTCAATTAATGAAAAAAATAACGAAGCTTTTAAATAAATCTTTGTACCGAATATGGAGGGTGTTGCACCATAAACTTTTTTTTAATTTGTGCCTAAATTATAAGTCACGTATTACTCATCGTAATACGTTTTGTATCTTCAGACAGGCGCTCAAATACAAGTACATATGGTCAATAACTCGCGTATTCTTTGTTGAAAATTCCATGCGACGTGAAAGTGTTTTAAATAAGTAGTCCCGTGCTGTGCAGTAGTTTGCCGAAAGCTCACTCGGGAAAAGTGAGACATATAATTAAAATGTGTTAATGTTACTTGTATCTAGTCAACAAAACTCACTAGTTTCGTTCAAAATTCATGTCACAACGCATAATAACTCTAGTTTTACTGCCCACAACGCCTGTTTGACATTTTATCGTTTGTCCAAAGTAATAATACTAACGATAATACTAACGATATATTAACAGTTGCGATTATGTTTTTAGTTCTACTATCTATACTATACTACGTAACATATGTCTGTCTAGTTTTAATAGTCGGACTTAAGGCCTGGCCACGACATTGGTCTAAGGCGACCGGCTTAGCGGAAAACCATACGTGCGAGAGGGAGTTCCCATATCGGCATCTCGCTCCAACTTATGGATTCGCTCGTCGCCGATCCTTTAGGAAAACCTCGCTTACGACAAGGCGTACTACGTCTATTAATGGCAGTGTTATGACAAACTATTTCTGCAACTTCGAGTTACATTAAGGACATACCTCACTGGTATTTATGTAGATATATAGCGACACTTAAGCAGCGTAAAAGTACGATAGGATCAATCTTTAAGATAGTATTAATTTACAAATCGTCAAAGTAATCATGATTTTAGCCTCATAGTTCGAAATAGCAGATGATGAGGTCTCTCTGTTGAAACTTCGACGTTCAAAAAGCCGTAACATATAAATGCACTTCTCTCGCGAAGAGGTACAATATTTCGAAAACGTTAAGTTTCTGTTAAATCACATTTGTTTTATGTTTTGATATCAAATTGGTATCATATTTTACATAACATGGATGCCTGCCTAAATATACCTAGTCTCCCCCCATATGTTTCTCACGGATCGAAGCAAGCTATCGTCCGACCGTCGCCTCGGTTGTAACATAATGTCGCTTGCGAATTTACCAGACCGATTAATTGACTGAGCTCTAATACACATCATTGAGGTCTCGTGGTTACGCTCTTTGATAATTATATGGCTATATAATATAACAAACTAGTTATATAACACTAACACTGGCGTGCACAAGGAGTCCACATGTTATAAATATGTATAATAAAAGCGACCAAGAGCATACCAGTCCTTGCTAAATATAGGTTTCCGTAGTTGCTCTTAAGCTTCTATCATTAGAATTAAATCCAGTTACGACTTGGACAAAATCTCCATTTTACTTAGATACTCCACACTAGCTGACGCGGATTGCCCGTAACGGACGCTTGTCTAACAAGAAATTGTATGAACGGCGCTCTCTGGTGCGGGCGCATGCGACGGATTTTAATACTGAGCGAGACCCGCGAGACTGCGCAAACGGCGGGCGTTCGTAGTAGCGTAGGCCCTTAGTGGCACTGAAAAGCTCTCGCCGAGAGGGAATTACTGTTTTTGCAATAATCCTAAAACGATCTAACTTATCATGCTCGAAATTGTTTTCATCGTAATGACGTCAATGATTCACAATTAAACTAAACTGTCCATCAATAGGTATTTAGTATGAGTCAACTGCGGAGGTATTACAAATGCATATCCACCCAAGGGATGGCACGTAGGTGTAGGTACCAAACGAGATTGGAAATCGGGATTTTGATTTAGGTACTTGATTGGATTTCAGTCTTTGACGGGAGGCTATAATTATGGTTAGTTGACGATAATATTATTATTACTTGTTGAATTTGAACTTTCACGATTATCACTCATATTTTAAAGACAAACGGGACTTTATCACGTAGTCTCAGTCTACCTGCGACTATGGGTATAATATTCTGCCCGAAAATTCAGCATAACGATTAAGTCCCGTCTGTCTTTATAATATTGTTATCGCCCGTTAACATTTTAACTGCCGTTGTAGTCTGATACGTCAGACAATCAATATCCAGCTTACCTCATCCGAGTCAGATTTTATTTTTATAATATAAAAACAATGAGTAGGTACCATTAAAATCCAAATCCTGGTCTACGTGGCATAACTATGCTAAGTATTTAACATTATGCTTGTAAGTATAATATGTAGATAATATGCGAAAAATTAAATCAGAAAAAGGATGAGCAACAGTTGTTAATTTATTCATAATTGGATTTAATGTTAAAATGGTTTCCACATATCCTGTAAATATTTTAAATAAGTAATATCAGCAATGTTGCAGTATCCTCTATAAAAAATGGCACCATTTTAACTAGTACTCGTATATATCATGTTTATATTGGCTACATTTGAGATTCAAGCCCTCAGTTCAAATAAAAAACACAATTAGTAATAATAATAACGGCAGGGCAGCTATTGGCTGGTTTCCTGTTTTGTTCATTATGCATATCAGCTGAAAGACGTCCACTGCTCAACATAGGCCTTCCACAAAGATTGCCACAATGACCGGTCCTGCGCCACTCGCATCCAGCGGACTCCTGAGAGGATTATGGCAAAATCCCTTCTCTTATTTCCGTTTAATTATTTATTAAGAGTGTCTAAAAATAAACGAGCGGAAGGAACATAATAAAAGGCTACGCGCCAGCTAACAAAGTTACGAAGTAATATTAAAGGTAACGTAGATTATTCAGGGATCATATTCAAAACCAAAGCAGAACATCAAAAACATTCTCGGAACCCATTTTCAAGTAACACAAAATTTCTCACATAATATCAGTGACTACAGGTGCAAATTACTGCCCTGCGGGGCAAAGGGACCCTTGTATCACGTATATCACGACCAATATCTTGTGGCCCCTCTGTATTTAGTGACTTGAAGGTCTCGCGAAGGAGTTTGTAGCCGGAGAAGCTCTTCTTAGACTGGCGCCGTGAAAGCCCAGTTGCAATATGGGTATCCTGGGAAATAACACAGCGTCGTGCGAAGCAGTGAAGTTATAATGTTCTGTTAGCTAGTTCGCTAACACCCGAACACGTAAATAAGGCTTAATAAATAGCCACATTACCTTCCCTCCGGCTTAAAGGCAAGTTGTTATTGTCACTTCAAAGAAAGAATTCAATAGTCAAGCGGCCATTGCTTATTTAAAAACTATTCCAATCGCAACGTTAGTGGCAAACAAAGTAAAACACCGAAAACGGGCCATTTGAAAAGAGTAAGAACGGACATTTGCCGAAATAAATGTTGCTGGCGGCGATGAAAAATTGGTTCTATTATTCTTTCATAGAGTCTTTTATCGTTTGTGTGATCCTTGGCACCGCGTTCGAAAATGTAATGAAAGGCGAACTAACATTTTTATAGGGGTCGCAACGACTCTGGGTGCGGCGGGGAGCGCTTTACATTTAAGGAATCCACGCTGTTATATATGTGGCGTCACATCGCGCGCTGCGACAACTATTGGAATACATTACTCGTCCTGACTCGGCTGAATGATCTCATATACGAGCTGTTTGTCGCGCCAAGTGTTAGCGCAATATTATTCTAATGTGTTCCGTAAAATATTCCTTTTACCCAATATGCTTACACCTTTACTGTCACCGATACTTTAATAAATTGCTTGGCTTAGGTTCATATTCATAACTTATTTAATTTTTTGTTTCTATTTGTCCAGCAGAACGTAACAGAGTATTTATGGTTATTCATGTGTTTAGCTCGTTTTACTAGATCGACGTCTAATTAAAATGAATATCAACGCTTCGATAAACAAATCGGAAAAGTAACATATTTATTAAAATGAACAAATGAATGAATGATTTATTTGCAAAGACAACATAATGGTCCACGATATTATTAGAACTCGCTTAAATCTAATATTATAGGTACCTACATAAAAGTGCTTTAGTGCTCTGAGACAATATTCTCCATATCAGACAGTCTGACTTATTTGCTATCATACTTACGGCCTGTTTCACAATCTCCAGTTAAAGCTATCTGTCAGATAAAAAATAACACTATCTCTTTCTTTCACCTGGAAGAATAAAGAGATCGTGTTATTTTTATCTGACAGATAGCTTTAACTGGAGATTGTGAAACAGGCCCTTAGGATGCTATTGTAGAACTTGGTCACAACATTTGACAAGATTTGACAACCGAAATTAGGTTGAGCATACAAACGAATTTTTGGGAAGTTGTAAATGTAAACCCCCTTTTGCTTAAATTATATTTTAGCATAGTTCAGTTAGTGAGTGCAAGTGACACAATTAGTGAATGTTTCATTATTATTCACTTAATGTCACTTGCATTCACGTTCAGGTTGTAAACTAAATTCTGACTTACTACTACTACTTATGAAATGAATGTTATATATGAATTTTACTTATGTCGGTTGATTAAAAAAAATCTTTATTTTTACAAAACCATACAGTTTTGGGTGCTCAAAGACACATTAATAACGTAGAGCCACACCGCCCATTACAATTTGAAGCCCAAACTCAGGCAGAATCTGTTTGACTGTTTTTTTTTTACTTCTAATTCATTTAGGTTCCAGTTTCTCAGTTTATCGACCTTGCGATACTTGTGAGCGATTACCTAATCAACCTCATTCTGTAAAGCACTGATAAACATTCTGCTAAGAACGCTATTACGCTGGAATTACAAGTAGTTAGCAAAATTGGGCTAAAAAGGGTTAGTAAATGGATAAGACTAAATTGTAATTTGAGTACAAAAAATAAATAACTGTTCCATACTACACATCACATGGGATAGGCAGTACTTCAATATATAGAATAATAAATAGATTTTTTCAAAATCTCAAAATTGCTTTGAGCAAATTAGTACAAAATAATCTTCTTGCAATATTCGTGCTATATCCTATATCATTGAGTTTTAACACAAAAATGTTTTTTTTTCGCAATCTATATATCGAGGGTTGCCTGGTGAAACCCTATAAGTACGTGACACCTAGTTTCGAGAAAAATGATGTTAAAGGTTTATTGTCATCGGACACTTATTTTGATAAATAGATTCGTAGTTTTATGAGTGGTTTGTGAAAAGCAATTTCATTCACTTTAAGTTTATCTATGTTTTAGTTATGTAACTCATCTAGTTTTCCTGTAAGATAACATTTTTTACCAAGGGGTATCGACTTATTGGGTTTACGCATAAATAAAAAAAGCATATTTGTTACTAAGAGGGTATTATTACCAAATAAAAACTTAAAAAATAGACGAATCTAAAAGTAATAACGGTATTATTCTACATCTGAAAAAGTAAGTGCTATGCCAACAAACGTTTTTAGGCTTCTTATCCATCCATGATACTCTTCAGGTATAATTCAGTATGTTTCAGCGGGGCAAAGTGCTTCTATGAACGGTTTGTCTGTGACTGGACCTGGTGTTTCCACGGCGGATAAAAAAATATAAGCTGTTATATGAAAGGCAATGAGGATGGTGGGTTTCCATGGTTTTGAGGATCCGCACATTGTTTTGCGTTGCCTATTGTGTTTGTGGTACTCATGCTTTGGTTGGGAGAATCAGTTTCAGAAAAGGACTCCTCCGATCTTGATGAATCGCAAATTGATATTGCCACCCAAATGCGCTATATTCTCAACCACAGTAATGGCATGTCGGACTCAAATGAGTCTTTTGTGGATTGTTGAAAAAAAACTGTTGTTGAAATCGATCTGTAACTTGATTTATTGTGCTTGCATTTTTTCCGGATGATGAAGCTGACTTATTTGGCAGTGACTGTTCGGGTGAGGAACCTGCATGTGTGCCGCATCCTGGGGACTTTCGCAGTTTTGATGAGTCGCGGATTGATATCGCCGCCCAGATGCGCAGTAGTGGTGGTAAGGGGACTCAAGTGGGTCTTTTACAGATTGTTTGAAAATGGTGTTATTGGGATGAAGTTGCTTATACAGGTAATTTATTCTGCTTTCGTTTTTTTCAGATGATTGAACTGAGGATCCTATATGCGACTGTTTTGCCAAAACAAATGGATTTTGACTCGGATTTTGCTACTGAGGGTCCAAATGTTTCATCCAAACAGGAAGACTTTTTTATGGAGCTGATTGATGAAGTTTTGGATTGAGTTTGGATTGCTGTGGAGGATGACTATTTAGCGGGAGCTCCTTGTGTTCCTGATACAGATTTGGAGAGCGATGCACCTCGGCGAGATGATTCTGGCCGTGACATTGTTGTTCCTGAGGGTCCCGGTCCAGAGAAGCATCGGGAGCGTTCCTTGCCGATGCTTGACGGTGTTGGTCTTTCTGGTCAAGGTGAATGTATGGAGGGAGCTTCTTCTTGCGTTTCGGATTCCGAAGACGATACATTGAGGGTATTGGAGCCGACTGACTCTGGCCACAGTGACGGCATGATCCGTGAGCGTTCCGGTGCTTGTTCGCAGGTGGAAGGCGCTGTTGACTTGATTTTGGACAGTGTTTTGGATAGGGTTTGGGATTGTGTCGGGCCCCTGAAGCGACGTAGGCAGGCTGAGCTGTCTGAGTGGAGGGTGGATATCGCTAAAAGGCGAAAGCTGCTAAAGTTCCAAAGGAGGCTTCAAGGATC
>JALPQI010005249.1:0-55453 GCA_025490895.1 Thaumatotibia leucotreta | reverse complement strand
GTAATGTTAACAATTATATCATTTTCTTAAATAGCTTGCATTTTTTAAATCTTTTTTATTCGATTTATTAATCGATCGAAATGGAGCACAAGTGTATAATTACTGCTAAATAGCAGAGTGTACCAACGATCCCCTAGCCGTAACATTTTCAAGTCCGTCATATAGTGAAAAAAGCAAGAAAATACACTGTATTTTGGTATTTACTACGAAATATCGATTATTCGCTTCATTCGATAGTGAGCCTTCATTTGACATGTCAATGTCAGTAATTTGTCAAATGTCGCTTGTCATTGTCAGTGTCACTAAAACTCAACCATGCCGATGTCGAACCGAACTCTTGCGTATAAATAAATATCGCTGAATATACGTGCGAGATAATTTCGTATGTCTTAGCTATTAATAGAATAGTTTTTGTTTGTTTTTCGCTTTGATGTTTCGCGCGCCGGCAGCCGTCGTATCTTCACTAAAAATAATGTAACCGATGTACGAATGAACTGAAACTATATTTGATGTGCAGGTAGTTGGCAGCTAATATTTTCGGCGTTAGTTCGGTGCGTTGAAATATAACGTAACATTCCTTCAACATTCACTTTCGACGTCTTACGCTGTCGTATAGCAAGTTTAAGTTTTAAGCAATAATTATATTAAGTTACAAATATGAAGAATAAATTTAGGAATACAGACTCTAACATTAAGGCGGGTGATCTTCTTTTGACTGAACAGCCATTCGCTTTCGTGTTGATGTCTAAAGAAAAGGGCATCCGATGTGATAACTGCTTGGAAAAGTAAGTAAAGTTGTGTTTCAATATTCAATATCAAAAAGTATTTTTTTGTTACAAACCAATTACAACATTATTTTTAATTTTTTTGGTATCTGGTCATGCGAAATTGAATGAGCTAATTTATAATCTATTGCAAAAACTTCAGATATATACACATACATAGTAGCCAACTTTTTATGTATTTCTAAGTTGGCAGTTAAAATTTTGATATTCTTACACAAATGCCAATGAGGTAGGGTAATGTTATTTATTGTGTTACATGTGATGAACCCTGAAGTTGATGACAGCAAATAAAGTTGGTGCGTAAAATGTTTTAAAATTGAATTGTACCAATTTTTAAATCTTTACTATTATTCTTTACTTGTGACTATAATATATGATTATATTTCTTTTTCAAAACATGACATTTGATACATTATCTTTTTGTTTGAATTAAACCAAATGTAACCGTATGGTAGCCATACCGGTGCTTTACACTGATTTATGCAATTATGAAGAGCTTACAGATATGTGTCACCCATTAGGCACAAAGGTGTTAAGCATTGGTACTTTTACCTTACTAAGTTATTTCTTCTTTTTAATAAAAAGTTGTGATTAAAAAAAATATTCAGTTTTAAATTACAGCATGATTGTTTTCGGATTGTGTTTTATTAATATTTTTTTCATGATGGTTAATAACTAATAAACAAAATTGCCCTTAGGCTATGTGAATTAATATATGTCCCTAAGGTCTTTTTTTAAGCATAACCACACTCTATAGGTACACAGCCTCGCCTGCAAATTAACCATGTAAAATAATGACATGATGTAAGGAAAAGTTTTTTTTTTAGCGAATAGTTTTTTCGGAATATTTGTGTTTTGGAAACAAACATTTTTCATGATTAGTATTTGTTAAGACAAGTATAATGAGCCCAAACTAGATAGGGTGACATTGTTTCATTTTCAGATTCCTGTGGGCACCCACCTCCATCATCAAACCATGTCCATCATCACTACATAGTATAAAATAAAGTCACTTTTTCTGTCCCTATGTCTCTTTGTACGCTTAAATCTTTAAAACTACGCAACGGATTTTGATGAGATTTTTTTTAATAGGTAGAGTAATTCAAGAGGAAGGTTTTTATGTAGGTATAGTACCCGTGCGCAGCCGGAGCGAATCGCTAGTATCATTATATTGCATTGTCATCCGATTTAATATGTATGTAAACTATGTAATGAATATAAAATAAATGAAAACTTGTAATATTTTAAGCAACACTGTAACCCAGATTTACAAAGTAATTGCATTAAGGTTTGAAACAAAGTTATATGCAAGAAAGAGACAGATATTTGGCAATCTCTCTTACCCAAAGTTGCATCTCAAAACTTGCAGTAACTACTTGGAGGTGCATTCCACGTAAATGTCGGGTACGTGACGGCGTTCTTCGCGTACATCTAAGAACGTTACGAATACAATTTTTGGTATATCTTCATTTTATAACTGGGTATTTGTATTTATAGAGAATTCTCGCAGATTTCCTTATTTCTAAGGTACAGTCAAGTGCAAAAATAAGCATCGAAAGAATCCGCTCATAAATATGTTACGACATTCTTATTAGACAGAATTAGAGTGCACTGGGACATATTTTTGAACATTTTTGTGTACACTTTATTTTGTCTTTGACTGTAGCTGTCATAGCACAAAGTGGACTTCTTTGTGGAATGCACCTTGCAAGTGTTAATTCAGTTTTCTGGCATAATTATATTTCCAATTAATATTCCACTCTTCCCTCGCCTAACCTAGGCATTGAAAGAACTGTACTAACATAGTACCCTTGTGATCGAACTCCTCGTTTCAGGGGCAAGGTGCTCAAATGTTCCGGATGCCAGTTCGTCCACTACTGCGGGCGTGCGTGCCAGAGGGATGCGTGGAACGACCACAAGGTATGCCAGGAATCTGTACCGATCGACACGATCGACTTGTGGCCTTTATCAGACTTACGTATGAATGCACAAGTGCGAGAGAGAGGCTAGGCGTCGAACGTGGTTCGCTCGTAGACTGTCAAGGGCTCTACACATTGATGATTTCATCGATCGCTAGTCTCATCTTCGGATTACATAGACAAAGTGTCGAAGACTTGGAATTGAATTTAAAGGGTGAACTTTGTCTGCAATTAGGTATACGAGCCCCGATGCAGTGGAGTTCGTCTAGTTCGGAACAATTTTTACAAATTTTTGAATATTTTAAAAATGATCACATTATGCTAATGATAAATTGTATGAACGTTAGCCATGGTTAATGTACTACATTTCAAGAGACACAACAATCTGAAGTACGCTTTTGTTGTTTAATAAATCGATTTTAACAAACCAGTGTCTAAATTATATTTTCGTTCACCACCGTAATTCCGCGCTTATAAGCTCGACGCAAAATTCGTAGTGCATCAGGTGTACCATGTCGTCTTTAATATAAATGGCGTTCTTTACATTCATTGATTATTTACAAAATTAAAAATTGTGGAAAAAATTTAAAAAAATACCTCTCGTAAAATAGTTTTTTTTTAATTCTGATTTATTAAATCCAAATATTTTATACTCAAAGAAACTATTTTAGTACTACTATTGAATAGTGAAGGTTTTGTCTCTAAACCTTTTCCCCCGGATGAACGGGATAATCTCGAAAAACTGTCTAACTGGACGAGATGCATCGGGGCTCGTACTACCCTAAGTCTTCCCAAATCGATCTAGTCGGGCGAAAAAAGTTTATCACGACGGCATAAGGGTCTATAATATCTCTCGCAGCGAGATATTTTATTTTTATTTTAGCGGTATCGGCCTGGGATGAAACAATCATAGTTTTCGTGACACAAGTCAACAATTTGGAGGCATTCACAGGGTCCCCCGTCGTGAACCACCTTCGACGAGTTGCGTGCCTGGCACATTAACATTAGCTTACGAATTTACTAGTAGTGGAATAGAGGCAATTTGTCTTTACCCTTAAATGAACTAAATAAAAAAAAACTGCGATCTAACCTGCGCGACGACGTGTAAAGAAAAAAAATACTGTCTCAATTATTATAAAAGGCACAACAAGTGGGCTGAAAAATATCTATTGCACATTTTTTTGTGCTTTTTATGAAGTTGTTTATACACTGAACGTATTGTGAAAATATGAATCATATTATTTATTAACTAAATATTTTTAAGACCGAGTGGCCGAGGGGTGCAGGCATCAGCCGCGAAAGCTGAGCACGTGGATTCGATCCCCACTTAGGACGTTGGCGATCTTGGTCGTTTATATTAATTATATGACATCCAATATTTATAATGTTTATACACGTTTATATATTGCCGAATTAAGGGTGCATTATAGTTCGAGTTTCTTTTTAAGTTTGGGCGCTTGCATGTGATATCAATGATAGGAATCAGTATCATACATGTCATGTAACCGGCGATATACTAAATAATATGAATAAATTGTGGCATTATTTATGAATACAAGTTTGATATTGCCACTGCAATTCTACGGAGCCCTAAAGAGAACCTTGCGTCGCCCAATCAGTCTAAGCATCGAGTTGACCCAATACAAAACCGGAGTAGTCCAATATAAAAATAACCGTTGGCAAGGAAATGGCATCGAGCCATGACTACCTGGTTGAGTAACTATCTACTCACATATGATTTCGTCTCCATCACAACTTGGCCTCTTGATTCTAACAATTGAACTGTGACGAGAGCTCAAACTTTTTCTAATCGAAACTACAATATGAACACGTCAACGAATGACGTACGAGACGCGATGCGTCTTTGTAATATTAAATTGTAGATCTTGAGTGTTATGACTATGTGTTAACGTCATTGGACTATTATTACACCGTTTAATTGGATTATATTTATTTTGTTACGCGTGTGTAATGTTACACAATATATGAGGCATTTATGTTTATGAGACGTCTTAACGTTTTGTTACTTCGCTACAACAATATTACAGGGTTTCTATGTTTCATTTTCGGGGTAATTCAATCTGGCCCCAATTTCACCACATTGACAAGTGGTACAATTGTAAATTTACTCTTTCTCCAATCTGGGATCTATAGGCTACAGTTACCATTTACCATTGGAAGGGCCGTGCGTTTGTTTGTCACCAGCATAAAATGTAGTACAGGAACTTTAATAAATCAGCAAATAACTACTTTTTTGCGAAGCAAAATTACAATTGTCACAAAAAACACGACAATTGTAGCAATACATATGCCGAACCTCATGTCAATATTGAATGAGAATTGTACTAAACACTGCGACAATTGTCAAGGGTTTCAGAAAATAAAAAGTAGTTTAATAACGATTTAATAACGTTATTAAATCGTTAATAAACTACTTTTTATTTTCATAATAAATTTATGTTGGTGGCAAACAAGCACATGAACCGTCCTATAGTAAGCGGTAGCGGTAGCTTATGGATGCCTCTGACGTCGGTAACAGTGATATTTTACAATTGTTCCACTTGTGATTATGGTGAAATAGGCCACTGGACTATGTGTCAGCATGACCATTGTTCCAATGACAAAGCTATAAGTTATTATGCCACCTTTTACCCTGCCACCTGCCTAGGCATCCGGCACGTATGTCAGTTCATTATTTAAATGTAGTTTGATGGGTCAGTCTCTCCCTCAGCTGTGTCTCAATTCTGGTGCCCAGCTACTCAGCTGAGGTCGTTGGCATACGACGTGGGCTTAAACGCTTTCTATTCACGGTCTTTGGGATCCTTTTCTAGCTCTTTGCTGGCTTTGCTGTTAGATGATGTTATGCTCGAAGTCGTCTTCGCCTTGAACGTGGCTTAGTTTTTCAACACCAAAGGCTAGGTTTGGGTTTGAGGCCCTTCATCTCCATACTTGTGAACCATACATTCACCCATGATATCGAATCTGGATCTACATAGTTAACATTGCTTTCACTGCTCGATGTTGAAGGCATTTTGTTTCGACGATTTTATTTGCAACGTTGTCATCAATTTTATGTTCAACCTTTTTATCTATTTTACTTTCGATTTTTTCATCAATCACTGCAGGTTTTTAAAATATTCAGGCTTTATAAGCTAACTGGTTTTTCTTGTGGATTCATACCAAGCTTCAGCAAGGTGGTTATAGCCACGTTCTTTTGTCGCTTAGTTTGCAAAAACTTATCAGTCGAAGACGATATGATTGCAAATGTCTTATGTCTTATTTGATTTTCTTTTGTATATCCTTTATTTCTTCTACTTTAGGCGAAATGGTTGTTGTTTCAGCTATATGTTTTGGTAGTCCGTTCGCAAGTATTCTTGGTTTAGACATAACTTTTATTTCTGCCTCTGGTTCTGTTTAGTGTTTTTTTTTGTATAATTGAAATTGTGTTTTTAAGTGGTTTGTTTTGTGGTTACCACTGTATAGCGTGTTCCCAAACTAGGCCGAGCCTGTGTCTTAGGTGAGAGATAATAAATAGTCCAGGGATCGGTACGGGTTTTTTAGAAAAGCCTCGAAATAGCTAAATATTTAAAAATGTTTTATGTAGTTTTCAACATTTTATGCAATTATTAACATCATATTTTTGAATTACTCCATTAACAAAAAAATATATAAGTATCGAAGAACGAAAAAGAACGGAATTCGAACCGTTCTTTTGTATGGAGAAAAAACCGGTATCCGATCCCTGAAATAGTCTATTATGTTTAAACATTGTTTTACAACTTTATGACATGCGGTCAATAAAAAGGTAAAAAAAAACAGTAACTAAAGTACTTTTCGGAATCCATGCAATATTACAAAGAACGCTGTGTAGTGTTACGCTGATGTAACATAATACTAATAGTCATTGATAAAACTGTATGGATGTGTGTGTGTGAGATATAGTTAGGAGTTCTTGGTACAGTCACCACACGGGATTGTTGAGCCACTTGCCACTGTTCGCAACTTGGTCGAATAATACAAATCGGATTACTACACAGCGTTCTTTGTAATATTGCATGGATTCCGAAAAGTACTTTAGTTACTGTTTTTTTTTACCTTTTTATTGACCGCATGTCATAAAGTTGTAAAACAATGTTTAAACATAATAGACTATTTCAGGGATCGGATACCGGTTTTTTCTCCATACAAAAGAACGGTTCGAATTCCGTTCTTTTTCGTTCTTCGATACTTATATATTTTTTTGTTAATGGAGTAATTCAAAAATATGATGTTAATAATTGCATAAAATGTTGAAAACTACATAAAACATTTTTAAATATTTAGCTATTTCGAGGCTTTTCTAAAAAACCCGTACCGATCCCTGGACTATTTATTATCTCTCACCTAAGACACAGGCTCGGCCTAGTTTGGGAACACGCTATACAGTGGTAACCACAAAACAAACCACTTAAAAACACAATTTCAATTATACAAAAAAAAACACTAAACAGAACCAGAGGCAGAAATAAAAGTTATGTCTAAACCAAGAATACTTGCGAACGGACTACCAAAACATATAGCTGAAACAACAACCATTTCGCCTAAAGTAGAAGAAATAAAGGATATACAAAAGAAAATCAAATAAGACATAAGACATTTGCAATCATATCGTCTTCGTCTGATAAGTTTTTGCAAACTAAGCGACAAAAGAACGTGGCTATAACCACCTTGCTGAAGCTTGGTATGAATCCACAAGAAAAACCAGTTAGCTTATAAAGCCTGAATATTTTAAAAACCTGCAGTGATTCATGAAAAAATCGAAAGTAAAATAGATGAAAAGGTTGAACATAAAATTGATGACAACGTTGCAAATAAAATCGTCGAAACAAAATGCCTTCAACATCGAGCAGTGAAAGCAATGTTAACTATGTAGATCCAGATTCGATATCATGGGTGAATGTATGGTTCACAAGTATGGAGATGAAGGGCCACAAACCCAAACCTAGCCTTTGGTGTTGAAAAACTAAGCCACGTTCAAGGCGAAGACGACTTCGAGCATAACATCATCTAACAGCAAAGCCAGCAAAGAGCCAGAAAAGGATCCCAAAGACCGTGAATAGAAAGCGTTTAAGCCCACGTCGTATGCCAACGACCTCAGCTGAGTAGCTGGGCACCAGAATTGAGAGACAGCTGAGGGAGAGACTGACCCATCATACTACATTTAAATAATGAACTGACATACGTGCCGGATGCCTAGGCAGGTGGCAGGGTAAAAGGTGGCATAATAACTTATAGCTTTGTCATTGGAACAATGGTCATGCTGACACATAGTCCAGTGGCCTATTTCACCATAATTACAAGTGGAACAATTGTAAAATATCACTGTTACCGACGTCAGAAGCATCCATACGCTACCGCTTACTATAGGACGGTTCATGTGCTTGTTTGTCACCAACATACATTGATTATTAGAATAAAAAGTAGTTTATTAACGATTTAATAAAGTTATTAAATCGTTAATAAACTACTTTTTATTTTCTGAAACCTTTCACAATTGTCGCAATGTTTAGTACAATTCTCATTCAATATTGACATGAGGTTCGGCATATATGTATTGCTACAATTGTCGTGTTTTTTGTGACAATTGTAATTTTGCTTCGCAAAAAAGTAGTTATTTACTGCTGATTTATTAAAGTTCCTGTACTACAGTTTGTGCTGGTGACAAACAAACTACAAACAAAAAATATATAAGTATCGAAGAACGAAAAAGAACGGAATTCGAACCGTTCTTTTGTATGGAGAAAAAACCGGTATCCGATCCCTGAAATAGTCTATTATGTTTAAACATTGTTTTACAACTTTATGACATGCGGTCAATAAAAAGGTAAAAAAAAACAGTAACTAAAGTACTTTTCGGAATCCATGCAATATTACAAAGAACGCTGTGTAGTGTTACGCTGATGTAACATAATACTAATAGTCATTGATAAAACTGTATGGATGTGTGTGTGTGAGATATAGTTAGGAGTTCTTGGTACAGTCACCACACGGGATTGTTGAGCCACTTGCCACTGTTCGCAACTTGGTCGAATAATACAAATCGGATTCCGAACTCTTATGAGGCTGGTATCACGACTTCGGCCGAACTCTGCTGACCAATGGGGCGGTCGTTGCTACGGTTAGCCAATGACCGCTCGCGTTTTCTTCAGAAGGTGACATCACCATGGTAACGTAATAACAAAAATGTTTAACCAATGATTGTTCGCTATTTTTCCGGAAGCTGACGTTTCTATAGTTACGTTATAACATCCGCTTTAGACCTGGAGACGTCAATCTAACTTCAGAGCCCTGATGGTAATTTCGTTTACTTTCCTTTTAACGGCTGTCACTGTATTTTTTCAATGTTAGAATTTCATTCAGAAACTATCAAGTTTCTATTATACATTTTTATGGCTACTGACAGTTTATAGGACTATGGGTAGATTTTCAAAGGTTACCTACCATATTTCTACAAAGGTTACATAACATAAGTTTTCAACTAACGTCAACTGAGCTATAAAGAATGATAATAAAGACGAAATAATTTAAAATTGCTCGATAACATAACATGCCTATTTATATAAATATGAATGGAAAAATACCTCGCCTATTAATATCAGATAAATCATGGCTTCCGAATTGAAGCAAATACGAATAAATTACTAAACGGTTTTAGACAAATCTATGAAGAACTGTCGTTATCCAGTTTCCTCTAGGAACAACGACATCTAGCGTCTAATAATGGCCGATGACTAATCCTTAATTCTCGTTGAAGACATTTTTATTATTTCAACTAGTTTTGACACACTGAAATTTTGACGCAACAAAGATTCGTATTTGAATGACATATCATCGGGGAACATCGGTCATGTCGCGATCGTGCCTACTAACGAAAAATACCGAACCCATAATATTACACGACCAAATTGCATTCATTGCCAAGTGGCTCCCATGTGGTGACTGTACACCGCCATCTATATTTCAGTTAGTGTCACTAACAGAAAACTTTTGTGTATTTCCAGTGGGAATGCGCCAACCTCAAACGGGTGGCGCCTAAAGTGGTCCCAGACGCCGCTCGCATGCTGGCCAAGATCATAAACCGGCTCGCCAGGGGCGACGGACACTCTTACAGGTCCTTCTACTCGGGCACAGGGTTTAGGATGTGGAAGGACCTTATGTCACGTAAGTAAGCCCTTATGCCATGGCCACGATATTGGTCTAAGGCGACCAGCGGCGAGCAAATCCATGAGTTGGAGCGGGATGCCGATATGGGTACGAGAGGGAGCACCATACGTTTTCCGCTAAGCCAGTCGCCTTAGACCGATGTCTTGGCCGCGGCGTTAACAATTTTTGTGGACGTATATCGTGATATCTACGAACAAATAAAAAATGGAAGCCGCACGCCATACTAATTTGCCTTTCAAAAACGGTCCTGACTTTTAGTTGACAAGTGTCACCCCCTCTTCAGCGCATCACTGCAATGAATTTAAATGTCAACCTATAAAAACTTAAACAAAACTGTAATTAATATATTTATTTTCAAAACTACAATTTATGTACATAGATTAAATCTAACTAATCTACTTAACCTAACCTATATCTAAGATTGGCCCTTACAAAACTTAAACTGATATATTAAAATAGTTGTGATTGGTCCAACAAAGTTTAGATTGGCCATATTCTATAAACGTTTGTCGAAGATGTTGCGCCGAAATATGCGCGGTGTTAAGAAAAGCGCTATGTCCTGCCCATCTTGGCACAATTGAATTGTTTTTGGGGGCATTTTTGAGCTGGTGTTCGACGTCCATATGTTAGATATGATCGCAGCGTGATATAAATAACAGGCACCCTCTGTTTGTATTTTTCTTCCACCCAAAATAACCAGGAGAATTTAGCGGCGAAGAGGGTTAAACTCACGGCATTCACGTTTGTCAAAAAAGTTTAAAGTAAAAGCAGGCCTCCTCACTCACGCCTGTAGCGATCGGGCCGTCGATAGGGCCTCGCGGGCGAACGGTGACGCACGTCGCTCACGCGCGAAAATTGTATGTCGAATATCTACGTACTAATTTGACCGCTGTAAGAGAATTGATTAGAACAATGAACAATCAAAAAAATAACAATGTTACATCACATCACATCATCAGCCTATCTCAGTCCACTGCTGGACGTAGACCTCTCCTATCAACTATGCGTATAGTGTATACACGCATTAGGAGGTAAATGCCCATAATCACCAGATCACCACGCTGGTCAAGCGGATTGGCGATCGCAGTAATGTGTCCACTACGATGTAAACAAGGTACACAGTAATTACTTTTCGCTTTTTTTCCTGGAAGTGGCCACCAGTCCATTAGAATTTTGGTCCACCTGCCATTACGTTGCCTAGCAATGTGCTCCACTTGAGTTTGAACGTGGTATCACCGACATCAAAATGAATATCATCGCTTATAAAATGTTTGTATTCCAGATTATTCCGACCTAAAAGCAGACAAGAAGAGGATGGACCACTTCTCATCACTATGTGTTGTGCTGTTTGAGTTTCTGAAAGACATATCGCTTCCTAACACGGTCGAGCTTATGGGCATATACGGAAGAGTGAGTTTCACAATTTTTTTAAATTTATTGTGTACAATAAACTTAACCATTCTGTTTTTTTTTTTATTTGAAATAGCCTGGTATTCTGCTTTTTAACAAGGGTCTGTCACTCTCTCCGAATAAAATATATCTGTCAGATAAGTCTCAGTCAAAAAATTAAATACCGAAGAACGAAAACGACCGAAAAAAGAATCGTTCTTTTGTACGGAGAAAATACTAGCATCTGATCCCCGTGCAAAACACAACCCGTTTCCCAAATTTGAAACGTAATAACCGAATCACTAATAGGGATGATGACTGTAGTTAAAATAAATAATTTAACATTATGCACGACATAATACACGAAGAAATTATTACTAAGTTGTAGATTGCAGTAATTTTTGTACAGAACTTCTAAAAGAGTAACCCCCTTATTCATAAACGTCTGCTAACTTAACAATCCGCTAATAATTGTTTGTCCCTTTCGGTCTTGACCATGTGTCCATAAGAGCAAAAGCGAGAAACAATTATTAGCGGCTTGTTAAGTTAGCAGACGTTTATGAATAAGGGGGTAAGTCATTTGGCAGTACTCAAACGTGACGTCACTTTTGAGTATTTTATATAAAATTCCATAGTGGTAATCGTTTTGATACTTCGAAAAAAGATGCTGATTTGACTTACCAGTCATGTCTATTGTACTGTTTTTACAGATGGTGATAAACAGCTTCACTATACTAGACACGGACATGAACTCCATAGGAACTGGCGTGTATCTGGCGTCATCAATCGTGGACCATAGTTGCAACCCCAACGCGGTTGCCACTTTTGACGGGAAGACTATCAATTTACGCGCCATCAGAGACCTGCCGTGTCTTGATTGGGACCAGGTAATTTTCCGACACATAAAATATACAGAGACATTTTTTTGGCATTGGATTGGTGTCATTAAAAAAAACATGATATTAAATATCGTCGGCTGACAAACAAAACTCACTATAAAAACTGTCACTACTCTTAGCAACCTCGTATGTCACTATCGAATCAGAACTGAGATACGAACTTTATTTCAAGTAGGTATTCGTTACTTAGTGAGTTTTGCTTGTCAACCGACGATATGTTAACATCATAAGATTCATAAGATAAGGAGGTCTCTACTGTACGGAACAGGATTGTTTTCAAAATGACGGGCGTTTGTCCGATCCTTGATTGATGATTTGACCTTAGAGAAATCGGTTGAAGTCGATTTTTTTTAAGTTTAATTTGTGATTATCTTATTCCAGATCCGAATCGCCTACATAGACCTGATGTACACCCCGTACGAGAGGCAGACGGACCTACTGGAGAACTACTATTTCCTGTGCCAGTGTGACAGGTGCTTGGGTAAATAGCTTTCTATGTGCCTTGTTACGCTGTTTAGGGCCTAACCATACAGACCGGTCCCCATTACTCAGTAGATTACTACGAAACTTCCCTTACAGTCAAAGGCAAAATAAAGTGTATACTAAAATGCTCAAAAATGTATCCCAGCGCACTTTAATTCCGCTTCCGACCCGTAGTCCAACCGCTATGTCCAACTGGTTGTGCCATGATCAGATTCATGTGTCAGAATACTTTTTTTTTACTGTCATGTAATTATGCCTCATAGTACAACTGAGGGGCAATTGTACAACTAGTATACGTAAGGCTGCCATAAGGTTGTCTGGAAGAGATCGCTTTTTAGCGATAAGACCGCCTGTTGTTGCGTACTTCTTGTAAGCTTCCTTTTTCGTTTATTTATTGTTAATTTTAGCACAATAAAGAATATTATTATTATTATACGTAAATATAGGTTCTAGTATGGACCCCCTTATTTACAAACCTCTCGTAACTTAGCAAGCTGATAAGATAACTATTGTAAGTCCTTTTTGGTCTTATAGGCATAATCATCATCAGCCTATGATAGTCCACTGCTGGACGTAGGCCTCTCCTATTAACTATGCGTATAAACGCATTAGGAGGTAAATGCCCATAATCGCCACGCTAGGCAAGCGGATTGGCGATCGCAGTAATGTGTCCACTATGATGACGCTGCTGCCCATCATCAATCTTTTATCAAATAGTGGTCAGTGACACTTTAATCCCTTAGTTACGACACCTGCAGGAGGAGTTGGGGCATAGGCATAATGATAAGACCGAAAGATACAAACTATACTTAGCGGTAAGTTAGGAGACGGTTATGAGTGAGGCGGTTACCTGTTAGGTTAGGTTTATCTAAAAGTATCCTATTAAATGTGAAACGTCAAGACATCGTGAAACAGCTTAGCATTGTTGTATTGTACGTAATGAGTATGCGCCTCTGCTTTACTTGTAGCGTTAAATAAAATTGTATTACCGTTTTAAAACCAAACCAAAGTACAGTCGAGGAAATTGAATGCTTAGCACTTATTAATTTAGTTGTGTTGTATGTACTAAGCACGTCCTATGTAAAGTGAGGCATAAACTGCTATACATTCAATTTCCTTGCTTGACCGTATATAAAAATATATCACAATTTATAGATTGATGTCTATTCCAGGTACTATTTTGATACTACTAATCTCACAACTAGTATACTTAGTACATGACACTACCAAGGTGATCTTGGCAGAGATCTATTTCTCGAAAGCTTGTAAAGGTGCGTTTAAACCAAAAGAGCATTCGCTGTTCTAGCGCCCGTTCTACGAAATAAACCAATCACGTTTTGTGTACCGATCGAATTTCGTAGAGTGGGAGGTTAGAACAGCGAACGCTCTTTTAGTTTGAACGCACCTTAACTTGTAATACAAGCGGAAGTCCTTATCTAATTAATAGTGTTAAAAAGAAACTTCCACTTGTATTACAAGTTACAAGCGTTCGAGAAACGGGCCCCAGGTCTTTACTCGACCGTTTTTCTTAACACGCGAAACGACCCTGAAACTTTTAATTACCTTTCAGACGAAACACAATTGCGTACTGCACACGCCGCGAAATGTTTGAACGTAGAGTGCAATAATACTGTCAACATTCCTTGGAAGGACTACCCTTTGGTCAGGAGGGCTGAGAAACCGAATGGTGACACAGCTGGTGACAGTAATGGTGACGCTAATGGCGATGGTGGGGTGAACGGGGAAAGCAGAGTGGAAGAGTTACCTGATGTTATAAGGTATGCGATTACAATGCTATGTATTGATAAATTCACCAGAGTTGACATGAATGATTAGATTACATACACATCTAAATAAAGTGCTAATTTCCAAAAATGTGGTAAATGAATGAAGACTTAAATGTGACCTGCGTATTTATATTGAAGCAAATCCCTTGAAGAAACATTTTGGTCAATCTTACAGTTGCAATTAGATTAGCTATCAGTACGAATGAAACACGCTAATTTCAAACTCCCCTTGAGTTTAATTATACACGGTGCCAATTGCGAAAGATTTCAACTATGCATTCTAGACATCAAAATAAACAAAAAATGTTATGAGACCTAATGTCAAATTCCAGAGAAGAAAAAATGTTTTCTCTTTTTTTTTTACTTTTTGAATACATTTGAACACTTCCAATACTTTTAAATCTTTTTATCATAACAACAATTTGTTAAAATTATTTTTTTTTATGTTTTTTTTTTGGGACAGGTTTTTTCGTAAAGTTTATTCTTATTTTTTGATTGTCAGACAATAGGTGTGGTAATATTAGAACACATTGTGGTAGCATTGTAATCGAAAAGAAGTTTTATGACGAGTTACGTCGAAAAACTTTTTTCTCAAAAAGGTTAATTATCTCTGGAACCAAGCCGAAAACAGGAAATTTTATATAACATTAAATACTCTAAATATGCTCAGGAATTCAGCATTAAAATCTTTCGGAATGCTCACGAGCACCGTGTATAACATGTTGTTGTGTTCCTGACCTGAACTCTCGTGGAACTACCTATAATGATGAGAGCTAGCCTGATAATAAAGTCGGAAGGTGCTTTCAGGCACTTGGGAATCAAACGACGGAACTTTATCAAGTTAGGGCGATTGTGTACCACAATGAATTTTACTGTCCGGCAGACCAAGTTTTCATGGTCCGATATGGCATGAAAAAAACGCATGATTGGCTTGTGCACTTGTCCGTCTTTTTACTCGGAGGTGCGGCATAGTAGCATGAAAAAAACGGATGATTGGCTTGTAAAATCGGACTATCGGGGACGGTAAAAGTCAGTGCAATTCCGGACGCAGTGGACAAGCATTAACACGTTTTTCATAGCTGTCATCTCGGATCGGAAAAACACTGTCCGGAATGGGGAAAAGTAAAATGTCGGACGGTAAAATTACGTATAGTGCACAAGCTACTATACAGGGTGGTCCAAACCTAGACGTCAAAAAATTTTTTTTAGATTCCTCGCGTCATGAGCTATCAGAATATACCCCATAAATGTTAGCCGATTTTTTGTAGTTTTCGAGATATGAATTTTTGAAAAAAAAATTGGAGTAATTCCGGAATGAAGAAATTTATTAATAAAAAAAATTGTTTTGAGTTTTTTAACTAGTTTCTTTTTGTAAAAGTATTACTACAAATAAAGCATTTACTGACAAAAAAATTAGCGTCCTCACTTTGATACAAGTGGGAAAAAAAATACTAAATTCAAAATTTTACGCTAAAAACGCATCAAAATAGCATTAATGTACGTAAATAAAAAAATAAAACATACCCCAAGGAATTTTCGTATTCTAAAGACCGCCTTAGACCTTGAGCCTTCGTAAAAGCAAAAAAAAAGTGATACTTAATGATGAGAATTTTTCGGAGTAGTCGGTCCAAGGAGGTTGGAACTCTTAGGGCGCCTATAGAGAGACGGCGTGACAGACAAAACCCGTGCCGCGCATATGCGTTTTACGCATATGTGCTGTCAGTACCTCTCGGGACGTCATGGGTATATAAACTATAAAAATATACCAAGAATGCCACATTGCTCTGTAATCTGGTGCAGGAACCAGTCTACTTACGTTAATAAACAAAATTCAAACGTTTCCTATCACAGCTAAGTAAAAAAAGTTATATTAAATTCAATATAAAATTAGTATGGGCGAGAGACATAGTGAAGAGACACAACACTGAATTTGTTATCGATAGTCTATGTAAACTCTTACAACTAAACGGTGTTAGTAGAAATTCAAAATTTGTTCCCGAGTTACGGACGTTTCCTATGTATAAGTAAGTATAATTTTATTATGTGTATTTCTCTATTTAAGTACATACATATATTGTCTCCTAGCACCCATAGTACAAGCTTTGCTTAGTTCGGGGCTAGGTTGATTTGTATGAGACTGTCCCCAAACATTTATTTATTTATTTATATTTAGCAATAATATAATCATTATCTAGAGTGCAGACAATGAAGCAACTATACAAAAACATATAGTTTAAGAAATTCTGACTTAATTTTTAGATTTCCTATAGAACCATGTGTCAGAGAACGCTGGATAACGGCGACTGGAAAGTTGAACTGGTTTCCGCAAAAACACGACACAATTTGTTCGGACCACTTCCAAAATGACTGTTTTGTAAAAACAAATCCGAGATCTATATTGTCATCCAATGCCTGTCCAACTTTAAAACTCCATCCTGCGTTTGACAAGGTAAGTTAGCTTTGCTAAATAATTTTATTATGTTTTAAAAGTAAAGTACCTTTTCAAGGATTTCTGATGTTATCTGTTAATACATATTAATTTAAGTATGTAATTTCCAGGTGTTTCTTGTCCCAAGTAACCCATCTGATAATCTTTCAAGAAAACGTAAAACGGTACAATTTACGAATTTAAAAATATCTTTATACATTTATACATCTAGTTAATCTGTCCTCATATATAATACCTAAATTACCTAACCATCTAAACTCCTTACAGTTGATCGTTTAATTTTAGTTCCCATTTATAGTTACAATTTTCTTTTTGCGTTTTATAACGTAATATAAGTAGATATAGTTTGCACACCTTGAACAAACAAACCAATGCAAAGGTAACATATATAACTAGACAGAGGTTAAATATCATTCATAACGACATCATTTTAGTGAGATTTTAAAAATGAGAATGTTTGAATAGCTTTTTTCAAGTAACATTTTTAGTCAAATAACTGTTGGTTTTAATCTATCGATAAAAATATCGAGCCATACCACAACACTATTTACATTAACATGTCAAAATTACCTGACACGGTCGATTTTTATGAAAATGATAGCCAAGGCCGCCTCTATCTCTAAGGTTACACACTAAAGAGGTCCGTGCTCTGTGAGTCGGTCAAATAAACTTAAAAAAAAAGCTTCTACATTTTAAATTTATAAATAAAGTAAAATTTCGTCTGTTTTGTTGTTCTTATCAATAAACAAAGACAGAAAATACCACGAAAACTCGATTTGTGTAGTTATTCAAGTCATTTTTTACTACTTTATAATTTTAAGCTTTTTTAAGTTTACTTGACCGACTACTCCGAAAAATCCTCATCATTAAGTATCACTTTTTTTTACATTTACGAAGGCTCAAGGTCTAGGGCGGTCTTTAGAATACGAAAATTCCTTGGGATATGTTTTATTTTTTTATTTACGTACATTAATGCTATTTTGATGCATTTTTAGCGTAAAATTTTGAATTTTGTATTTTTTTATCCTACTTGTATCAAAGTGAGGACGCTAATTTTTTTGTCAGTAAATGCTTTATTTGTAGTAATACTTTTACAAAAAGAAACTAGTTAAAAAACCCAGAACTTTTTTTTTATTAATAAATTTCTTAATTCCAGAATTTCTCAAAAAAAATTTTTCAAAAATTCATAACTCGAAAACTACAAAAAATCGGCTAACATACATGGGGTATATTCTGAGAGCTCATGACGTGAGGAATCGAAAAAAAATTTTTTTGGTCTCACCGCGATCGACTACAAACGCGAACAAAAGATACGCACTCCTGTGTAAATAAGTGAGACACGGAGATACTCGCCCGGCGGTGATAGCTGATAGCTGGGCGAGTATCGCCGTGTCTCTTATTTACACGGGAGTGCATATCTTTTGTTTGTGTTTGTAGCCGACAGTTCATGGCTTAGTAGCTCGCGGTGAGACCAGGCCTACTACTGCGAAAATCGAAATTCGTAAATTTAGAGGATTTTTCTCTGTCACTCGAACGAAGGCGTCATTAGAGAGAGAAAGACAAATCCTCGAAATTTACGAATTTACATTTTCGCGGTAGTAGGCCTGCTTTGGTTTTCTTTATATGCCGGACTATTAAAAAGTGGAATTCTTTACCGGCACATGTGTTTCCGCATACCTATAAGTTGGGACCCTTTAAACGAAGCGTGAAGAAGCATCTAGCGGGCCAGCAAGGCGGTGGCAACTAACAGGTTACTGATTGTCTCCTGTTCGTTGCCGCCGCGATTGGGGCTCTACTTTTCACTTACGATCTTAAGGTGGAGTGCAGCCACTTTGTTGTGCCAACATAAAAAAAAAGCTTCTTCTAACACTCTCGGTAGTAATACCGTACTTACCTCCCTTGATGCACAATGTACTATTATTACTGCCGTCTTCACGCGGCCTATTAATTTATTGCATAACATGTTTTTCTTTTTAATAACAGGTGCGATGAATGCGGGACCAAATACACGGATAAGCATGTGGAAGACTTTCAGAGAGCTATGGACATAACTGAGGAGCATTTGAAAGACATGAAGGACGCATCCGTAGCTTGTATCCTTTTCCAACTTATTACATTGAAGCGATTGGTAGAAAGAGATAAATATAAATTTGCTAAGTATACGCTTTGCTTTAAATTATTGGGTTACCCCCTTATTCATAAACGTCTCGTAACATCACAAGCCGCTAAGTATTTTTTGTCCCTTTCACTATCGGGATCATATTGGCAAGAACGAAAGGGACAAACAATACTTACAAACAAGGCTTGCTAAGTTAGTAGATGTTTTTGAATAAGGGGGCTAGACTATACATACATCTCTATTACAGGCCTACTACCGATACCGTGAAAATCGAAATTCGTAAATTTCCGGGATTTTTCTCTGTCAATCAAACGAAGGCGTCATTAGAGTCAGCGAGACAAATCCTCGAAATTTACGAATTTCGTTTTTCGCGGTAGGGCCGTTTATTAGCAGAATGACCCTTATGAAAAGGTCTCTTCTAATATTTCTGAAGATAGTGATGCGGTATTGGAACTGGTAATATTTCTCGTCCTGGGACCTATTGCATAAAAAAAAAAGTAATATTAGTATTACAAGCGAAAGTCTCTTTCTAGCAAGACAGATAAAAAAGAGACTTCCGCTTGTACTTGTATTGTCTTCTGGCCATTTTTTTCCGCAACTCGACATCAAATGTGCCTATTTTGCGTGGTCCCAACGGTGGCCCAGTACTTGTTGGGGACTTCACATACACTCTTAAATTTCTACGCAGGTGTATGCAGGTTTCCTCACGATGTTTTCCTTCACCGTAAAGCACTTGTGAATACCAAACGATATTTCGTACATAAGTTTTTGTGAAAAACTCATTAGTACGAGCCGGGGATCGAACTCACGACTGCTACGTAGCAGCCGTGCGTTTTACCGCTAGGCCACAAGCGCTTTCCGATTGTAATATATATATTTTTATACCACGTCGGTGGCAAACAAGCATACGGCCCGCCTGATGGAAAGCAGTCACAGTAGCCTATGGGCGCACGCAACCCCAGGGGTGTCACATGCGCGTTGCCGACCCAATAAGAACTTGTATAGTGTACACTCCTCTTTTGAAGAACCCCATACTGTAGTCCAACGGGAAAACCTCGGCAGGGAGCTCATTCCACAGACGGACCGTCCGCGGGAGGAAGTTCCTCTGAAACCGCACGGTGCGCGACCATTTAGGTTGCAAGGTGTGAGGATGAGCGCTCAGTCGGTGGCGATACTTACTATAATATTACTTGTAATTTGTTATGCAATAGGCCTCTGGCTAATAAAATGGCAGTCAAGTCGTACCCTTTTATTAATAATCGTCGGTTTTACCAAAATATCTAAATTAATATCCTCAACTCGCATCAGACGTGGACATTTGCCAGTATTGCCTCTCGCGGCAAGGCTCGCTGCACCCGCTCAATGTGTTGCGCGCCCAAACGCTCGACCACGCGTTCGAGGCGCTCATACTCGTGCGGCTGTGGGAGCGAGCGAGGGACATCGCCGAGCAGCTGCTGCCCTGCTTCCGGTCAGTGGGACAGATAGTGTTGTAGATATACTCTCCAACCAGCTTGCCTACTGGCAAAAATTAAAAAGGCGGGAAATTAAAAAATAACCGGTAGACTCGATTGTGCTTAGAAAAAATTTAACTGTCTTTTTTCTACTGACAAGGTTGAACAGAGTATAAATTAGATAGAGCTTGGAATTGCATATTTAGGTACCTTTACTGGCAGCTCGTCTAAAGTATCGAAATGTCTAGAATGTCTTATATTGTGTGACATTGTTTGTGTATTGTCTCGACTCTTATACTGCATTTGACTAATAGTACTCCTAATTGCAAAGACGTAAAATCCGTCTTAAAAGTGTTACTTTTAGTAACACTACAAATGTAATTCAAGCTCTCGATAATCAATTAATGTCTTATATTGTGTGACATTGTTTGTGTGTTGTCTTGACTCTTACACTGCAGTCATTTGACTAATAGTAATCCTAATTGCAAAGACGTAAAATCCGTCTTAAAAGTGTTACTCTTAGTAACACTACAAATGTAATTCAAGCTCTCGATAATTCATCTGTAACAAGACATCAGACGTGGACATTTGCCAGTATTGCCTCTCGCGGCAAGGCTCGCTGCACCCGCTCAATGTGTTGCGCGCCCAAACGCTCGACCACGCGTTCGAGGCGCTCATACTCGTGCGGCTGTGGGAGCGAGCGAGGGACATCGCCGAGCAGCTGCTGCCCTGCTTCCGGTCAGTGGGACAGATAGTGTTGTAGATATACTCTCCAACCAGCTTGTCTACTGGCAAAAAGTAAAATGGCGGGAAATTAAAAAAAAACCGGAAGACTCGTTTGTCCTTAGAATTATTTTAATTATGCCTTTTTCTACTGACAAGGTAGGACAGAGTATAAATTAGATAGAGCTTGGAATTGCATATTTGTGAGTGAGTTTAGTGAAACGTCCCACTTTGTCGTTTGCCATAAAACCGCTTTGTCAGTTTATTCATATGAAGATACAAGGAAATCTCGTCGTTATGGCAAGCGACAAAGTGGGACGTTTTACTAAAAACTAACACATTTAGTTACCTTTAGTGGCAGCTTGTCTAAAGTATCGAAATGTCTAGAATGTCTTATATTGTGTGACATTGTTTGTGTGTTTTCTCGACTCTTACACTGCAGTCATTTGACTAATAGTAATCCTAATTGCAAAGACGTAAAATCCGTCTTAAAAGTGTTATTTTTAGTAACAGTACAAATGTAATTCAAGCTTTCGATTCCGTCTTAAAAGTGTTACTTTTAGTAACACTACAAATGTAATTCAAGCTCTCGATAATTCATCTGTAACAACACATCAGACGTAGACATTTGCCAGTATTGCCTCTCGCGGCAAGGCTCGCTGCACCCGCTCAATGTGTTGCGCGCCCAAACGCTCGACCACGCGTTCGAGGCGCTCATACTCGTGCGGCTGTGGGAGCGAGCGAGGGACATCGCCGAGCAGCTGCTGCCCTGCTTCCGGTCAGTGGGACAGATAGTGTTGTAGATATACTCTGTGCAACCAGCTTGCCTACTGGCAAAAAGCAAAAAGGCGGGAAATTAAAAATAAAACCGGTAGACTCGATTATCCTTAGAATTATTTTAAACATGCCGTTTTTTTACTGACAAGGTTGGACTTAGTATAAATTAGATAGAGCTTGGAATTGCATATTTAGGTACCTTTAGTGGCAGCTCGTCTAAAGTATCGAAATGTCTAGAATGTCTTATATTGTGTGACATTGTTTGTGTGTTGTCTCGACTCTTATACTGCAGTCATTTGACTATCGATTGTCCTTAGATTTTTTTTTCTACTGACAAGGTTGGACAGAGTATAAATTAGATAGAGCTTGGAATTGCATATTTAGATACCTTTAGTGGCAGCTCGTCTAAAGTATCGAAATGTCTAGAATGTCTTATATTGTGTGACATTGTTTGTGTGTTATCTCGACTCTTATACTGCAGTCATTTGACTAATAGTACTCCTAATTGCAAAGACGTAAAATCCGTCTTAAAAGTGTTACTTTTAGTAACACTACAAATGTAATTCAAACTCTCGATAATCAATTAATGTCTTATATTGTGTGACATTGTTTGTGTGTTGTCTTGACTCTTACACTGCAGTCATTTGGCTAATAGTAATCCTAATTGCAAAGACGTAAAATCCGTCTTAAAAGTGCTACTTTTAGTAACACTACAAATGTAAATCAAGCTCTCGATAATTCATCTGTAACAACACATCAGACGTAGACATTTGCCAGTATTGCCTCTCGCGGCAAGGCTCGCTGCACCCGCTCAATGTGTTGCGCGCCCAAACGCTCGACCACGCGTTCGAGGCGCTCATACTCGTGCGGCTGTGGGAGCGAGCGAGGGACATCGCCGAGCAGCTGCTGCCCTGCTTCCGGTCAGTGGGACAGATAGTGTTGCAGATATACTCTCCAACCAGCTTGCCTACTGGTAAAAAGTAAAAAGGCGGGAAATTAAAAAAAAACCGGTAAACTCGATTGTCCTTAGAATTATTTTAAATATGCCGTTTTTTTACTGACAACGTTGGACAGAGTATAAAGTAGATAGAGCTTGGAATTGCGTATTTAGGTACCTTTAGTGGCAGCTCGTCTGAAATATCGAAATGTCTAGAATGTCTTGTATTGTGTGACATTGTTTGTGTGTTATCTCGACTCTTATACTGCAGTCATTTGAGTAATAGTAATCCTAATTGCAAAGTAAAATCCGTCTTAAAGGTGTTAATCTCAGTACCTAACACTACAAATGTAATTCAAGCTCTCGATAATTCATCTGTAACAAGACATCAGACGTAGACATTTGCCAGTATTGCCTCTCGCGGCAAGGCTCGCTGCACCCGCTCAATGTGTTGCGCGCCCAAACGCTCGACCACGCGTTCGAGGCGCTCATACTCGTGCGGCTGTGGGAGCGAGCGAGGGACATCGCCGAGCAGCTGCTGCCCTGCTTCCGGTCAGTGGGACAGATAGTGTTGTAGATATACTCTGTGCAACCAGCTTGCCTACTGGTAAAAAGTAAAAAGGCGGGACGTTAAAAAAAACCGGAAGACTCGATTGTCCTTAGAATTTTTTTAATTATGCCTTTTTTCTATTGACAAGGTTGGACAGAGTATAAATTAGATAGAGCTTTGAATTGCATATTTAGTGTACCTAAAATATCGAAATGTCTAGAATGTCTTATATTGTGTGACATTGTTTGTGTTTTCTCGACTCTTATACTGCAGTCATTTGACTAATAGTACTCCTAATTGCAAAGACGTAAAATCCGTCTTAAAAGTGTTACTTTTAGTAACACTACAAATGTAATTCAAGCTCTCGATAATTCATCTGTAACAAGACATCAGACGTAGACATATGCCAGTATTGCCTCTCGCGGCAAGGCTCGCTGCACCCGCTCAATGTGTTGCGCGCCCAAACGCTCGACCACGCGTTCGAGGCGCTCATACTCGTGCGGCTGTAGGAGCGAGCGAGGGACATCGCCGAGCAGCTGCTGCCCTGCTTCCGGTCAGTGGGACAGATAGTGTTGTAGATATACTCTCCAACCAGCTTGCCTACTGGCAAAAAGTAAAAGGCGGGGAATTAAAAAAAAAACTGGAAGAATCGATTGTCCTTGGAATTTTTTTTTCTACTGACAAAGTTGGACAGAGTATAAATTAGATAGAGCTTGAAATTGCATATTTAGGTACCTTTAGTGGCAGCTCGTCTAAAGTATCGAAATGTCTAGAATGTCTTATACAGCGTGTTTTTCTTCAATTTTTCTTATTTAGGTCAAATATAATTAATTTCTCTAAGAAACTAGTGTTTTAACTCTTACTGTTATTGAGTTATTAAAAAAATAAGTTTAATCGCTGAACATGTGTATTTGCAACCTTTATTACATTCTACGTCAGTCACCTGAGATTAACTTTTATATTATTCTTAAGGTTATCTACTTATCTCACACTTACCATTTCATTTATTATGTATGAAAACAAAAAAAAATATTTTTTATCGAATTTTCCAAAAGCCGTTATACCAGACAACTTCTATTAATGGCCCAAGTAACCTGTCTAATTTAACGCAAATCGAAACGAACACCCTGTATTGTGTGACATTGTTTGTGTGTTGTCTCGACTCTTATACTGCAGTCATTTGACTAATAGTACTCCTAATTGCAAAGACGTAAAATCGTCTTAAAAGTGTTACTTTTAGTAACACTACAAATGTAATTCAAGCTCTCGATAATCAATTAATGTCTTATATTGTGTGACATTGTTTGTGTGTTGTCTCGACTCTTATACTGCAGTCATTTGACTAATAGCAATCCTAATTGCAAAGACGTAAAATCCGTCTTAAAAGTGTTACTCAGTAACACTACAAATGTAATTCAAGCTCTCGATAATTCATCTGTAACAACACATCAGACGTAGACATTTGCCAGTATTGCCTCTCGCGGCAAGGCTCGCTGCACCCGCTCAATGTGTTGCGCGCCCAAACGCTCTACCACATGTTCGAGGCATACTCGTGCTTGCCAATAGAAAAAAAGAAAAATTTTAAACATATAGGCGGGAATTGATTGATCATAGAAAATATCCCAAGAAAAAACATTTGAGAGATTAGAAATGAGCTTTATGTACAGGTTGTTACACACTCCACTGAAAACTCTGAACAGGGTGATTTAGTAGGCTATACTGAACAACTTGAACTACGGGCCAATGACGAAATCTTAAAAAATGTGTTTTTCATACATTTTGACCGATCGATAACGAAATTTTGAAGAGCACAAAATTTTTTTTGGATATTTCTGTCTTTGCTCTATAGTAAAAGTTGTTCAGTATTATCTACCAAATCACCCCGTTCAAGGTAACACCCTAGATATATGATTTTAAGTCTATCGGAAAAATAGTTAATTTTACCCTCATATTAATAAGGGTTAATCTATAACTGTCTAAACTTCATTCTTAGATCTCGGGGACTATAACTGAGCTCACCGTGAGAGTAGGTCGATTTGTGTAAGACGTCCCAGGATATTTACCTATTTATTTATATAATTCCCTCTTAAAAAAATATCACTTCATTCCAGATTCTACTATGGCGAGCGACATCCCCTCTTAGGCATCCTCCATCTGAAATACGGTAAAATCCTGCTCTACCAGATGGATATACCGAAGGCACTGGAGCATTTCAAGAGCGCAGAAAAAATCCTCAAAATAACTCACGGAGACAAACATCCATTGTACAGAGAACAACTGATGCCCATTATGCGGCAAGCTATGGTGGAGTCTTCGAGTTTTTAGACGAACATTTAATGTCACAACTACAGTCACGTCTAATAATATGTATACATTTCGGCACGTATGTCAAAATAGTATACATATTATTAGAGCAACACCGTACAGGGTCAAAGACATCGATGCGTGCAAAGTACAGCGTGTTACCATGAGCCGGGCTTTTCAGAAACACAATAATATGCATTCGTAGCAATCGTTTTCGAGTAATGTTAATAACATTTAACAAATATTTAAATTACGTGTACTCTTAATTTTATTTCTTTCGAGTGATCAATGTATCGCGTGTACTTGCTTAACTGTCAAACGTTGCGAGTGGCTGAGAACAGTCATTGTGAATGGTTAATTAATGATTCATTTTGAAGTACGTCGACGCTAAAGATTTCATTACGGTTTAGGCGCCAAAAATATATTTACACGACCTTAATGTCAAGGCAATAAAGTTGTGTAAATATATTTTTGGCGCCTAAACCGTAATGATATCTTTGACGTCGACTATACATTGCTTGCTAAATTTTTCTTAGAAAATTAGAAGTTTTAATAATGATCTTGATTTGACTAAAAATTTGCATATCATTCCTCGGTATCAATAAAAACCTGCATGATGGTAACACACTATATATGTATTACAACTGGGTCATTGTCAGTCAAAAAAACTAAACCTTGCTGGTCAAGTTTTGCTTGTATATATTTATGTTACGATTTCATTAGATAGGGCTGTAGACCGGGGAACATAGTTGTGCCGTTTTTTTATCCCAAAATAATTGTATGAATTTTTTAGGCACTGGTCTCACCGCGAGCTACTAAGCTATGAACTATGGGCTATAAACACGAACAAAAGATACGCACTCCCGTGTAAATAAAAGAGACACGGCTATACTCGCCCAGCTATCAGCTATCACCGCCGGGCGAGTATCGCCGTGTCTCTTTTATTTACACGGGAGTGCGTATCTTTTGTTCGTGTTTATAGCTGATAGTTCATAGCTTAGTAGCTCGCGGTGATACCAGTGCCTTAACTAGGTGCACAGAAAATACGATAATCTAAAGACAGAGAGACAATGCTACAAGCTTCTTTCAAAGTAATGACGATAAAAATATGTTACTGAACATGAATGCGTATTCCATGTGCATCGTTATCACTGTTATCAGAGATCGGACAAATGTGCGTCATTTTTCGCAATAATATGGACATGACCTCAAAGTTGATTAAATGAATAATTAAACGAATAATTTATTGAAATTTGAAGCTTTAAGGCGACTATTTACAAAGGTTTTCCTAGTTACCGGTGTTAAATAGGTAATTATTCAATCAAATTTGGTGTCATATCCATATTATTGCGAACAATGACGCACATTTGTCCGATCTCTGGTCGTTATTTAAGCATATAGGCCGAAGTTGTAATAAGATGTATCGTCTGTGATATGATATTCAAACTCTTATATACATACTGTTAGTATCCTTTTTCACTATTATTCTCTTTATGCTCAGCAGGCTTAGCGAAGATGCCATTCTGCAATCGTATACTATAAGCGATAAGCAATGACATTAAATAATAAATGGACGCACAGAGCCAAACAAAAAAACCAAGAAAAGTGGCACTAAAAGTCATTTCTATCATGTTTCAGTTGAAGCTAATAACGCTCACTTACAATAAACTATAATAAAAAAAACTCAAAGAATAGAAAACTTAGTGACGTGAGCAATAAGTGTCAAATTTGCGAACAACACCGCAAAATAGTAGAAACTTTTTATGTTTAAGGAATAATGATGCTATATCGTAAGGTGACCAAATGTCAACTGTCAGAACTGAATAGCGGAGCAAAAGGACCGCAATATTTACTTCTGCAGCCCATTTTTTGGGGCCATTTTTTTGAGCTGTTTGGGGATACACTTATATTTTCTAAATCAATGGCGATAAGTCATAAATGTATGACACTGACAGATTTGTACGAAAAGTCACGTGACCATATCCATACATTCTTATGGTCGCGTGAATTAAAGCTCAGCCGTAAATCGTGAACGAAATGCAACTGTCTTTTTCGCACTTGTTATAAAGAGTGACAGGGAGAGAAAATTGGCATCTTGGTTATGTACTCAGGCTTAATAATATACACATGTTTGGGTAGCTCTATAGGTTAGGGGTTGATTAAATGTTCGATATTTGATAGTCACTATAACATTTTAAATCCAATTTACAAAGTTCAATCTTATCTACCTACTTAGGAAATCCATAGATGCAGCTCCTGGAGAACTAGGTATAATCATTTTATTGCATATTAAACTAACTCAAAATAGTACTACAAATATGGCACTAGTCTGAAGTATAACCTTCTCGAGTAGTTTATGTAGGTACATTTTTAATCACTATTCTATCATATCATAATTTATTTGTGAGATTTAAGTCAATTGAAAGTCGTAAATCTTCACATAATTTAAGCAGTGTTGTTCCAACACATACCTATCAGAAAGAAAGCAATTTTGAAACTTGTTCAATTAAATTATTTTTAAGTCTAGTATGTAAGTTCTTGAGGCTGTGTGCAAGGGTAATTAAATTAAATAAATATCAATTGACAATGTATTTTCATTTGAATATAAACCTACCTACTGTTTGACATATCTACCTAAAGGCTGTTTCATCAATTTCATCATCCTCTTATAAAATATGTGCCAGATGAATGTTAGCCGTTGGGTGCCTTTCCCTCATTTATAAACGTATCCTAACTTAGCAAGTCGATAAATAATATTGTTTGTACCTTTCGGTCTTATCAATATCAGTATTTTTTCCCGTATACAGTATTCGAGATTTTCTCGAACATCGTAGTGACTTTGAATAATAACGTTCATAGATCTCGCATACCGTCTTCGTGAATGCGTGTGAACGGTACTTAGTGTGAATCTAGCCTAAGTGTACACATCCAAGATTAATAAAAAAATCTCGTGGTTACGATTAAAGCTATAAAACATAAATTATAATATTTCTCTTTGACTTGCCTCCTCCTTTTTCTACTGGCATGCTGGTTGGCCAGATTATAGTAAGACCGGCATAAAAAAGAAAATTTTAAGCATCACTCAAACGAAGGCGTTATTGGAGTTCCATTTCGATGATCAAGGTAGGCCCTCTGGCTCACCTCTGGCTAGTGACCTAACACTTGCCTAACGCCAACATTAAAGAATTCAAGACCTAAAATCCGTTAAACATTACTCTTCCTATTCGACAGTCATAGTCGATCGAATAGTCAATCGATTCGATAGTTGTAAGTATATTTGTTGTCTGTGTAGTTGGATTTGTTTTACGTTATCTGTGCTGTCGGTCCCGGGATATTGTATCTGTGCTATGTCGTCGCGCAATAAAATATTTTATTTACAAATTCGCTCAAAAAGTAAATAAGGTAGCTATTTACATTTAACTAAAAATTTCCTTCATGTGATTATGTTTAATAATTGAATTTAGCATCGACCTTCGGGTTGCCGTTCGTTGAACAATACTTTTTTATTGTATTTATAGATGGCTCGAACTAAAACAACACGGCGCACTTATAATCTTGGGAACCCGCCGCATACGGAAAATGGCCCGAGAGAAGTCGAAAGCTCACTGAATGAGGTATTTTTTTAACTTTCTGTAAAATATATGGCACCTTGCTGCGTTTTCTACTTAACTACATCCGTATAAAAAACTTGCTTTACTACATCGCACGCCAAAACATTCAAATCTATGATTTTTATTGGTACATTATTTATTCATTATAATCCTATTAGTAAACAGACAAATACGCATAGAATGTAGTTAATAGGTACTCCAAATAATCAATTTAAGGCTATTTGCTTGTATCTAAATAAGTTATAATTTCTTTGCATGTTCTGTTTATTCATCTACCCTCTAAAAGTGTTTGTTTGTGATCATAGTTTATCAAATAGTATTCAGTATCTGTTTACAATTGTTACCACATAATGAACCAATAAGTTTTTAGAGTTGGCCCTATCAGGTCTACTACCGCTACCGCGAAATTCCTAAAATTCGAGGATTTGTGTGTCATTGTAATTAAGTTTTTTTCGGATTTTTATATTCACTGTCAAGAGTGCTGGTTGAGATAGTTGGGAAACAATGGCTCAGAATTTAACTGTCTGGGAGCACACTACAAACAAAGTATTATCTTGACGAGGGTAAACAGTTTGTTTATAATTTTGATTAAATTGTACTTCTACTGCAATATTTATTCTAAACTACAAGCGATACATCTTTAGTTGGTTGAGATAAGTACATTCCAATTGCCTGTGATGTTTGGGACTCAGAATAGGTCCCCTAGGAAGTTTCCTTTTTTTTTTAATATGCACCTACATACTAGGTACTACTATAACTACATATATAACTACTACTTCTGAAATCCCCTAAGGGTCTAATTCTGTTTCTTAAAACCTTTTTGGCCACCCTGAATTAAGGATTAAAATAGTCTTAATGAGCACATAAGCTGAAATAGAATCATCTCTATACCAGAACCTCTTTGTATTTAAATAATACATTCAATTTTTATCTAAATAATAATAAATCATAAATAAATATAAATGTAATTAATGAAATGGTTAAACTCGCGTCTATTTAGTAAATATGCACAACATGTATTATAGAGCCTCCATTTCCATTATCAAGCACTAAGCTAGTGACAAATGGGCCAATCAACTTTTCGATCAACACTATTTTGTCCCGTAACGCAGGTGACAATTTCATCAAGTTTGCTAGAAAAAATGCTTATGAATTGTACATGAGTTAGGCCTCACACAAGTTCACATCAATACATTTAGGTTTTTCATTGTAAATATGTGTATCCTCCTGCCGCCCAGACAGTAATATTTGCCAACGAAATTTGGATTGACATTGTAGGAAATAGAGTAAAATTTCTTTTGTTTCAGGAGACCTTTTTATAGGTCTCTGGGCGGCTAGAGGGTATAGTATTAATTGACATATATTTGTAAGTTCATGAAAAGTAACACAGCAGACAGAAAATATGTCCAAGTTGATTGGCCCAAATATGTGTGAGTTTAATAGTTTTATTATATGTATTTATATGTCTCACGAAAGTTTGAATTCAATAAATACATAAATATTGGGACATCTTACACAAATCAACCTGGTCCTACTGAACTTGACAATATTCAGTTCTTGAAGGTATTAACTTATAAATACAAAGAAGAAGTATCAGTGTTGGACACTCTATGCAGACAAAGGAAGTTTTGCTATCCCTGCTTCTGTCTCCTAGAGTCTAATGTTATATGAAACAGAGTACATGGTAACATAATTAATCTCAGAACTCAGGGATGTCGACCTTAGAGATGTCCTGCGATTCTGCAAGAAAATTGGAAGGCCTGAGGGAAGTATTGGGGGAACTGTATCGGAACATGTATTTACCTGTAGCTCAAGCTAAGGGAAATGGGGTGAATGAGCACATAGGATGCTCGACAGCCCTAGCGTTGAAAATTTCCGGATTAAATCCCGTTTCTTTCCAAACAGCTCGTTTTTTTCCTGATTTTTTCGAAAAAAACAATGATATTTTCCACTTTAATTTTTAACTCTAAACCAATGTAAATTAGGTCTAATGTTCACTTATACCAGGAGAACGCGATGTCACAGAGGAAAAGTCAATTGAAACAGATGGCAGGGAGTGACAGTGACAGTAACATTGATTGTTTCTGAAAAAATCCGAAAAAAACGGAAAGAAACGAAGTTTTCATACATTCTCGAAAAAAACATTTTGTTTTTTTCCGACATTTTCAACGCTAGACAGCCCGCTCGAGTCTGGTCGAGCATCCCTCTATAATATAACACATAACATAACTTAGTTAATAATTATCATATTTTACAGAACTCTCCCACTATTGGATGTCAGGGAGTTGCTACCATCCATCCAGAAGAAACTTTAACAGTTACTGAAGAAAGATCTGCAATCTCTCCCAAACCTCAAGAAAATTCCATTGACAAGAATGAGGACAGTTTAGAAGCGGTAAGGCTTGTTCATACATCATGAGACTATTTCAAAACTGCTGGATATCACACATCACATCCCATCAGATCATCAGCCTATGATAGTCCACTGCTGGACATAGGCCTCTCCTACTAACTATGGATATAGACCTATAGACGCATTAGGAGGTAACGGCCCATAATCGCCACGATGGGCAAGCGGATTGGCGATCGCAGTAATGTGTCCACTATGATGACGCTGCTGCCCATCATCAATATTTTATCAAATATTGGTAAGTGACACTTCAAGCCCATAGTCGACTCTTACGACACCCGCAGGAGGAGTTGGGGTGGTGACAAGTGTATTCTTACTGCCATCACCACACGGCAAGATATAGGTCTCTCCTATTACCTAAAACCACCTAACTATACTCCAAACGGTCCCAACAATGGTCCAAAAGTTAATCAAATATCTTCCATTAGGTGTGATTGTTACTGTTAGGAAAAAACTCCTCATAATAATAAAAAAAATCTTGCACGAAGCTAAAAAGAAGGTGGGAACCGATGCTTATTGAGGAGTTGAGATTGTGGACCATAGCTGCAGTATTGGACCATAGTTGGGTAGAGTGTACTTCCTTAATCGCCACTCTGGGCACGCGCATTGGCGATCGCAGTGTGGTAGTGTGTAAACTTTGATGACGTTGCTGCACAATTGCACATCATCAATTTTCAATACATGAATGGTCAGTGACAATTCGAATTAACACCTTCTCCTTTTTAAAGGCGATTAAAAATGAAAGAGAATATTAAATTTACTGATTTATCATTTTCAAACAACTTCAAGAAAAGGAGGAGGTACTCAATTCGTCTTTTTGTTTTTTTTATATTTCTCATAACTTTCGACTGGGTGAACCGATTTAATTGATTCTTTTTTTATTTGAAAGCTGATGCTCACCGATTGGTCCCATTTAAATTTGGTCCAGTTCTGACAATGGCATCCATGATAGAACCATATAATATAAGTCTTAAATTTGATTGAACTATGTGCACTACAAATGGACAAAACTCGATATTGCGTCAACCGATTTCGATAATTCTTTTTTTTAACCGACTTCATAATAAACCGATATGGTCCTGTTAGCACCATGTAGGGTTCTGGTGTTGGTATCTTGGAGAAATCGTTTGTTTTTAATTTTTTGATTAAGCGATTATTCATTATTAATAATTAACTCGTTTAGTTTTTTTTCCTTTATTATTCTTCAGAAGTCTCCAATACTTGGATGCAGACAAAGGCCAACTACAAGTCGAGTAAACGTCAAAAACAGAGACGAAGTTAGTAAAAATTGCTGGATGTCCTAAGGCACTGGTCTCACTGCGAGCTACTAAGCTATTAACTATCGGCTATAAACATGAACGAAATATACGCACTCCCGTGTAAATAAAAGAGTCACGGCGATACTCGCCCATGGGGGTTACCATGACGTACAATCAACAACACATCTGTGAACACAGGCAAAGTGCCAAAAATATGTAAACAGAACTTTATTGCCTGGACATAAAGGTGTGTATACATATTTCTGGCACTTTGTCTGTATCCACAGCTGTGTTGTCGATTGTACTAATGCGATTCAGTTTAGGTTCAAGGAAAGGGACAGAGATATGCGACTCGTATAGCCTTGTCCCTTTCTCTCGACCTAAACTGAATCCCGGTAACCCCCCAGCTATCGGCTATCACCACCGGGCGAGTACCGCCGTGTCTGTTTTTTTACACGGGAGTGCGTATCTTTTGTTTGTGTTTGTAGCCCATAGTTCTTAGTCGCTCGCGGTGAAACCAGTGCCTAATGCACGTAATTGCAATAATCCTGATTGGCCTCTTAACTTTTATGTAACCGTTCAATATAAAGTGTCGAATAACTAACATTGTAAAACTTTAACTTGTGCTATATTTTTAGTATAGTATAGTATAGTATTTTGTATGGGATTTAATGGGAACCTGACGAACACGCGTTCGAGTCGAGTTATTTTCAATCTGTAATTTAATGTACAGGTTGCTCGCAAAGCATTACGGGAGATTGTATATGTATTCACAGTAGGTAGTTAGGTAGTTTATTATAATTTGTATTAACTAAATGTAGTTAGTAACTTTGTAGATCAAATTAGTTAGATACTGTTGGCAGATAATAATTTACTATTGTTACATTAATCATGATACACGGGCGAAAAATATGAATTCGCATCGAAATTAAAACTCGAGCGTAGGGAGTGTTTCAAATGGGCAGGAGTCACAAAATTCCTATTTGCACGTGTATTTTGCAGTACGTATAGCCGTTTTAAGTTATAATTATAACACAGTGACGTAAAGTGCTAACACATTCCCTGCTAGACAAAAAAGTCACTGTAAGCTAAATTCACTGCTGTGTATCGTATAACGCTGCCGGGCCAATCGTGCGTTAATTAGTACTAACTACTAACTAATAAAAAAATCAACTAAATGTAATTGTTTCATGATTGTCTGTAACGTAAACAAAGGTACTTGTGTGTCTGTTTCAAAGCATTGCACGGATAGCAGTACCTCTGATGCTGACCGATTTTGGGACATTTTAGGAAATGCTTTGGAATTTACCAGCCTATTAATTTTTATCAATATCGAAGATGTGATCCAAATGTACAACATTAAAAAAAAATGGTCGCATACGAAAATAATAACGCCTTTTTAGGCTTTAAACTATTTATTACTAACCTTATGTTTTTACATCATCATGAGCCATTGCAGCATTGCTTACAAGTAACATGGGCAGAAGGCACTGGTCTCACCGCGAGCTACTAAGCTATGAACTATGGGCTATAAACACGAACAAAAGATACGTACTCCTGTGTAAAAAAAGAGACGGCGATACTCGCCCGGCGGTGATAGCTGATAGCTGGGCGAGTATCGCCTTGTCTCTCGGAAGTGCGTATCTTTTGTTTGTGTTTATAGCCGATAGTTCATATTAGCTTAGTAGCTCGCGGTGACCAGTGTAATGTTTTAACAAATGTACCTACATTTACAAACTTTTTGAGTTATGTTCAAATGTGACTCGTTGGATTATTCATGACCAAGAGCGGGGGTTTTTTTTTATCTAGTATTTAGTTCTACATAATAACACGTACGATTGTAGCGTAGCTCCAAAATCTTTCGACATTTGCTGAATTTCGCATATTTTTAGGATTGCTGCATATCGGCGAGGGAAACACAACCAGGCCTCAACTTGAACATCGACAGCATTTCAAGGGATTCGCCATTAAACCTAGCATGGGTAAGTCAGGCAGACCTTGCAATGTAGCGTTTGTATCCATAGTTATGACTTGTGACTAATTTATGTCTGGCTAAAATGTTCAGTCTTCGTGATCCGGTCCAGTCATGGATAGAAGTTTATTTAGTATAAAATATCGAACGAGGTGGCTTATGATGGTCCCGTTTTATCCAATTATCGTGCTACGCGTCACTTGCATACTTCTTAGAGCGTGACGGTAACTCCGATAAACGATTAGACGTGGTACCATCATAAGCCTACAGAATCTATAAAAAAATAGGCACAGAACTTATGCTCGTGACTGTAAACCTTGCGTACACGATACTGTTCTGTAGTTCCAACCTAAATAAAAAAAAAAACTCTTTGCAGGACTCCTCAATCGATGAGAACTGTCAGTCACGAGCGAACGTTCCAAACTTCCGACCGATAACGCCCGACAACCTCCTCATACCTGTCGACGAGATATTCTCGCCTACTACGCAGAATCAAATAAGGACTTCCATACGAGCCTTGTTCCCCGATGGGCCGCCCCCACCGCCTCCCGTGCGCCCAGTCAGGAGACCCAAGAAGGGAGACCAGCCATATATCGTTAACTGCACTAAGAGACCCCGGGTCCCCTCACCTAAGTCTCTCACCGTCTTCAAGGGAGATGACTACGGTATCACTAACAATTCCAACTGTGATGAAGATGAACAGTGTACCCCTGAAAAGCGTGCCCGCCGAGCTAACGGCACCGCTAGCATCACAAAATCCAAATTCAACCAGCAAACAAACGAAATCGCTGAGCGATTAAAACTATACGAAAAAATCGATAGACTGGTCGGAAGAACTCCCAAGGAACAGCCCGTGGGGTACATGAAACGCACATTCGATCCCATACCTAGCACGTCCACTGATAATGATACCATCATGAAAAATGATAAACACTTTAGTGAAAGTTTAAACTGTGATAATTTTGATATAGATGATGACGACGAATTACCTGAGGTTGTCTGGGACTCGTGTTACAAAAAAGAGAAGGATCGCAGAAAACTATCGTCGCCATTACCTACCATTGATATAAAGAAAGAAAATAATTACACCGAGAATATCCAGGTAGAAATTAACGAAGACGAGAATAATAATAATAACAATGTGATTCCCACTATTGCCATAGATGAAGATTACTATGAAATTCAATTTGATAAATTAATGCCTAAAGAAAAAATACTGGATTACTCTGATGTCAAACCTAGAAATGAGATCGACACAAAAGCGGTCCATCCAACAAAAACATGTGAAGGTTCCATTCCTCTTCCAAAACCAATAACTTCCACTGATGTAATTTGTGTAGACGATGTTTGCACTACTAATGGATTGAGACCCCACAACACGACATCTGTTAACACAGTGTCCCCTCCAGTGCTGCGAGCGAGCAATAAAAACGCTACCGCCACGGAAACCAGGCAATCCGATCAAGTCATCGAAGTGCCCGACGTTCAAGAACCTCTAAACATGTCCCGTCACGCCCCCATTAGACCTGCTTGGAATGAAGAAGTCCTATTCGTTTCCGAAGAGAGGGCAGAAAGGACTCACAACAATACAGGAAACGTCTCCGACGTTGACATAGTGTCTCAGACTCAGGCTCAATCTAAACCTACCAACGAATTGATAAACGAGCTACAACAGCATCTCACTAGTCTAACAGAGTCTTTATTGTGGCGCAAAACTCGGAGGAAATCTAAAAGGACCAAGTCTAAAGAAAACTCTCGTAAAAATGATATTAACGGGAACGCTGCGCCCGGTAACCTTGAGAACGGTACACCTGTTAATAACGAAAATACAGCACCTTCAGTGAATCAAGCGGAGGGTAACAGTGTGAACGCGCCAGCGTCTAACTGCTCGTCTCCAGGAAAAAGACTTGGCGAATGCCCTATCTGCCTAGACAGTTTGCCAATAGGGTCAATAGCTTCCACTAATTGTGGGCACGTATTCTGCCTGGAATGCATTCGACAGTCGCTCAAAACTAGTGGCAAGAGGTGCCCAACGTGCCGGAAACAACTGAAAGGCGTTGGTTACCATCAAGTGTTTCTGTAATTTTAGCATTTCAGCTTGTAAGCATTCCATGTGATTTCATATCTACGTAATACTATGTTGTACGTAACTGCTGACATATTTGTTCTTAAGATCTCTTCTTCTTTGTCTGTGCCTCTTCCCATATCAATTGGGGTCGGCCCTCTCTTAAGATATATCCAAGTTTATTTTAAAACCGATTGTTGATTATTTTAGCCTTTATTTTTCATAGTACATGATGAGAATAACATTTCAACGTTTGCTAAAATAAATGAAATTAACTCGACTCTAGTCAAGTCTAAAAATACTACCTTTAATTTGCTATGCGAAAGTAGGTATGTATTCGGCGGAGTTCTGCTACGCGAACGTTATTAATGTTATTATACGTTAATGCACCTATAAGTGCCGATAAATATTAAACTTCTCACCCTTAAGGCCGAGCTACACCGGATGCGTGTGCAGCACGTATGTGTGGCTGTGTGCGCGTATACGTGCCGTGCACGCTGTAGCGTCGGAAATGTCATAGTAGATGGCACACCGTTTTGCAGGTCACGCGCACGTGTAATCTAATATGACCAATAGGGTGTCCCATATTTTACGAAATAAGTCGGCACGGGTTCCTGTTACAGGAATGAGCTGATTTTTTTTTCAGAGTGTTTTGGGGTTAAAGAAACCGATTTAGAGATGCGTTATTAATTTCTAAAATTCATAAATTATGGGACAGCCTAATGACCAGGATGCTTAGCCAAGTTGCCAATCGCTGACGCTTAGTAGCGTATCGTAGTTTTCCCTCTCTGTCACTCTTTTATATTAGTGCGACAAAGACAGGTAGCTGCCTTGCGTTTACGATTGACGATTAAGCGTTAGCGATTGGCAACTTGGCTTAGCATCCAGAGATCGGACAATGTGCGTCATTCATTATTAGCAATAATATGGACATGACTACAAAATTGAATAACTAAGCGAATTATTTTCTGAAATTTTATGTCGAAGCTTTAAGATGATTATTTACAAAGGTTTTCATGTCTACCGGTGTCAAGTAGGTAATCTTTTGAAAATGATTAAATGATTAATTATTTAATCAATTTTGGAGTCATGTCCTTATTATTGCGAACACGCACATTTGTACGATCTCTGAATATGAAGTTTACGTACGCTCCAACGCGCACGCCACGCACACGATTCCGGTATAGCTTGGCCTTAAAATAGTGGACATGTAAGTTTGGGTCACGGTGTCTTAAGTACAGATATGTTTGATTTATGAACGTCAGTGCGTTAAATTCCGTCAGTGGGGTAATAGCGTGCATGAGCGATTGTTTTAATTCTATCCGTCAATAGCGTAGCGACGACGGTTGAAGAAAGCTTGTACCGTATTCACCTCGGACGGATTTAACCCTTATGACCTCATTATGTAAGTTCATAATTGTATATTGCATTTATATAATTTAATTCCGTTCATGATGTGAAATGCGAACTTGAAGTTGATCTTAGATCGCCCTGTTGTTATACCTTTTGGGCGCCAATGCTTGTAAGTACTGATTAGTTAGATAAAAATGTTAAAAAGGGTGTTTGAGACAGGGATTAGGCGTTGTACTTTATACAATGATGAATGAATAGTATGGCGCTCAAAAGGTTTACACAGTCAGTATTATACCATCCTTATATGTACCTGCATGTTGTCAGATATCGTCGCTAGGCACTGGTCTCACCGCGAGCTACTAAGCAATGAACGGGGTATAAACACAAACAAAAGATACGCACTCCCGTGTAAACTAAAGAGACACGGCGATACTCGCCCGATGATAGCTGGGCGAGTATCGCCGTATCTCTTTTATTTACACGGGAGTGTGAATCTTTTGTTCGTGTTTATAGCCGGATAGTTCATAGCTCAGAGACCAGTGCCTTATGGACAATTGATATCGCCGCTATTCTTACGCAATCTCGTATCTGCAATACGCACTTGATGGAAAAAACACTTTTATTCACATTGAAAGAAATGTGACATTTCTATGAAATGTTTGCTGTAGCTTCAAGATTGAGTTAGTTTAGCGACGTTGTTTTGTTAGTGGAAGTTGGAATTTTCACTGCAGAAAAAGACTTCACCGTTTCACTAATATTACATTGGGTGACATTTCTATGAAATGTTTGCTGTAGCTTCAAGATTGAGTTAGTTTAGCGACGTTGTTTTGTTAGTGGAAGTTGGAATTTTCACTGCAGAAAAAGACTTCACCGTTTCACTAATATTACATTGGACATTGGACTCTTTTATGGAGATCGCTAGTTTTCCGATTTTGAATAAATGGTGTCGATCGATAAATTATAATATTGGTGACTATCACTAAATGTCAGTCAAAATTAGATAAGTGTGCCGTTTAAGAGCATTTCTTTTTATTTTGTCAATTTTAATTTATGGGTAAATTTTGGGTTACTTATGCTCAGGCCCACGAGCTCTTTCGATGATACAAATTTATCCATAAATTCAATATTATGGTATGGTAATGGACAAATTAGAAAGAAATGCTCTTATGGACTTTATTTCTTAGAAATAAGGTCGAAAATTGTTGCTGTGTTTACCAAAGCTAGCATATACTCAGACATAAAAAGGAACAAATGACAATATCCGATTCATTTGTTAAAAAAATATTTATTATTTAGCTCCAGCCTTTGTCCTTTATTTCACCACAATACATAATAAAATTGATACTCTGTCCAGCAGTGAAAGTTTACAATCTTTCGAATATTTCTTAGCGTAAGTAACTTAGGTCCCTTTATGTGTCAATGAATATTCTCATAATTGATTTGTGATTTAATCTATAAGGTGTAATTCACTATGTAAATATATTCACAGATACATTGATGTATCGCGAATAAGTCTGGATGTCTATGCATCTAATCAAAATATAGAATAGGGAAATATTGATGTCTTACAATACTTGTGTAGTGTATTACATCATCAGCCTATTTTAGTCCACTGGTGGACGTAGGCCTCTCCTATTAACTATGCGTATAGACGCATTAGGTGTAGTGTATAACACATAATAAATAACTTGTATAACTAGAACCACAAAAGTTCCTTTATATCTTTTTTGTAACTCATCAATGCTATAAATGAAAAAGTTAGGAGAAGCTCCTGTTGTATGTAACGGTAACCTATCAATTTGTTTTGTTATTCGCATTTTAAACGTGTATTGTATTTGAATAAGTCACTAACTACATACAGGTTGTTACACAAGCCACTGAAAAGCTTGAACGGGGTGATTTAGTAGGCTATACTGAACAACTTTTACTATGGGGGCAATCTTTCTGCTTTGCCTCAAGGTTTACTGGTAGAGAATGCCGTATGGCATAAAGTTTTCTTTTGGATTGTAGACGTTTTTCTTTTGTGCAATAAAGATTAAATAAATAAATCATGAAATTTTTTTTCATACATTTTGGCCGATCTATAACGACATTTTGTATGAGAGAGACAATTTTTTTTGTAAATAGTAAAAGTTGTTCAGAATAACCTACCAAATCACCCCGTTCAAGGTTTTCAGTGGCTCGTGAAACACCCTGTATAACAGGTGACTTAAGTTTTTTACTTATAATTACCTGCTTTTTATGCGGCATAGATAACAACATATTAAGACACGTAGTAAATATCCTGGGCTTTATACGGCTCTGTGCATGATGCGATGGTAAGCTTGTCTATCTATTAGTTTGAGAACCTTTTTATAGGCCGATGGCCGATTTCTCTTGGTACCTATACAGGGTGTTACACGAGCCACTGAAAACCTTGAACGGGGTGATTTGGTAGGTTATACTGAACAACTTTTACTATGGAGCTAACCCTGAAATATATAAAAAATATTGGCTCTTTCATACAAAATCAGTTATCGATCGGTGAAAATGTATGAAAAACTTGAAAAAGTAAATTATGATTTTGATTTCGTGATTGGCCCCGTAGTAAAAGTTATTCAGTATAACCTACCAAATCAACCCGTTGAAGGTTTTCAGTGGTTCGTGTAACACCCTGTTTATACTAATGCTTTTCGAAACTAAAACAGAATGAAACAAAAACGCTTTTTTTAACTATTTATGTGTGTATCTAGTTATATAAGATTATTTTAACATACAATCATAAAGTCGATAATACCAATCAGTATCACAATTGACGTACCTTTTGATCAATATTACGGATTACTAGGAAACTACTCAAAGGTTACTAGAAAACTATTAATTATAGTAGCGGAGGGCATTTTATGATTATTTGTGTTGCTAATTATATGTAATTCGTATGATTACGAATCTGGCAATTCTAATATTATCCTTGTTGTGGGTAGCTGTTTTATTAATGTGGATTATCCCACTTTTATTTTATAATTGATACAAAGATTTGGCCCAATGTCTTATGTCAATATTGTACCCTAGCAATGAGGTTGAATTCGCCGTGTAGGCCTGGCCTACTACCGCGAAAATCGAAATTCGTAAATTTTGAGGATTATTCTCTGTCACTCAAACAAGGCGTCATTAAAGTGAGAGAGACAAATTTTCGATATTTACGAATTTCGTTTTTTTGCGGGGTTCTGTCACTCTAATGACGCCTCGTTGGAATGGCAGACAAATACCCGAAATTACGAACTTCGGTGTTCGCGGTAGCAGACCAGGATGCTTAGCCAAGTTGCCAATCGCTAACGCTTAGTAGCGTATCGAAGTTTTCCCTCTCTGTCACTCTTTCATATTAGTGCGACAAAGACAGTTAGCTGCCTTTCGTTTACGACTAAGCGTTAGCGATTGGCATCTTGTCTAACTACCCTGAGTGGCGAGCGTTGAGCGGGGCGTACGGCGGTGCGTTTAGGGCTTCTCCATTAATCACGTCATACTGTATAGGGGGGGAGGTCAAGAAAAATCACCAATTATCACCATAGAGGAGGGGGGGTCATCGGTCAAATCATGTGTAATTTGTTGGATATAAATTACACGTCATATTGGCTTGGGGGAGGGGGGTCCTGAAAATAACACCAAAAATCACCATGGGGGATAGGAGGGTCCAAAATTAATGGATATGCCCTTAGTCCACGCGCATAAGTTTACGCCTCGGGTACGGACACGAGCGAACCGTCACATTTGTTTAACCTTTTGGACGCCAACGACTGATATATTGGAACCGCAATTAAATTAAAAATTCAATTTAATTTTTGACATTTTATTAACGTCGTGATAGCTTTTGTATTTGACCTGGCGTCAAAAAGATTCAGCGGCTCTACCGCGAAAAACGATATTCGTAACTTTCGAGGATTTGTCTCGCTCACTCTAATGACGCCTTCGTTCGAGTGACAGAGAAAAATCCTCGCAATTTACGAATTTCGATTTTCGCTGTAGTAGGCCTGCTTTTCGACACCACATCAAATACTCTGTCGCCACGTCACCGAAGTGTGATATCGGTATCGGCACGAGAATTGAGGTGAATGATTAGTTAATTACACACACAACCAAATGAAGTACTTACTAATTGCAAACAGTGTAGTGAATGAATGAATGACTTGCGTCAAAATATTGAAGCAAATCCCATCATTTTGCAGTTGCAATTGGGTTTGCTGTCAGTACGAAAAATAAAAACACCAATTTCAAATTCCCCGTGTGTTTACACGACATGTTGATGTGTGTGTGGCCTCAACTCTCGTGCCGATACCTATAACTGATTTGAACATCATTACTCAAGTGCGTGTATGTCTACTAGTATAGGTATAACCTGTTGTCAGTGACTAATCAGTCTTTATCATCATCAATATATCAGTTATAGTCATCCGAAAGGTTCAAATAACGCAGTGCCCCCCCCTCAACGAAATCCTGGATCCAGTGCCCCCCCCTCAACGAAGTCCTGGATCCGCACCTGATTATTTGTCAACCACCTCTTCGCTTACTGTTACTGTAATAATTTAGCACGCAACAAGATTTGCGCTTGATCATTGTACTAACCTTTATTTCGTTTTTTAAATTTATTTTCGTTAAATAATTCAAATGAAACCAAATATTTATTTAATAAATAATATTTATTACATGTTGTTATTGTATAATTTCAATGGGTTAAAAGGCGCATTCAATTTAAGTAGCCATTATTTTTTTAACAATAGAAGCAGTGCTTAAAGACGTGTATTTATTCACTGTCAACAATTCTCTTTAGAAACATTTCCTAGAAAATGTATGGTACTCATTAAGAAACATTCATTTCTAAACACTCTTTCTAATAAGAACTGTTTAAAGTATACAGGGTGATAATAGGGTTGTGGAGGAAGAGTGAATAGGATACTTGGGACGATCACGCTGGGCAACTTTCACTGCGGTATAGTCTCCATAGTCTACGAAATCGGGATAAAAACCTCGTAATTACGTACTTCACTCAATTTTCATTATTCTATTTATCATTCGCGATTTATTACTTGTTTCCAAGTACCCTGTTCACGCTTGCTCCCCCAAATGTCACCATGTATACGCGCCTAACATGTTTCAATCAAGCGATGATGTTTTCAAATCTTCTAATTTTGCGTTATACAAAAATGTTGCCATTAAGTCCAAGTACGTAGCGTGCGCGTTTTAGCGCATATGTAAATGTCATACAATGATTTCAACACTATTTCTTAGGGCGCTCGTACACCTGTAAGTTCTTACGTAAGTTATAGGGACGGACCTATACTAAGGAATGAGAGGTGAATATCACTATCTCATTCCTTAATATAGCCCCGTCCCTATAACATACGTAAGAACTTACAAGTGTGACACTGGCCTTATTAAATAAATTTGTTAGAAGCCTATTTTACACTAGTTTTAAAGCAAATTTTGTCCCCACAAATTAAGTGATCTAATCCACTACTGGGCCCCATTTCTCGAATGATATAAGACTAATATTACGAGTGTTTTGGCCATAGAAACCCATACGATTTGACAATTCAGATACTAACCCCCTTATTCATAAACGTTTCCTAATCCTAACTTAGCTAGCTCCTAAGTATTGTTTGTCCTATTTTATCATTGTCTATGAGACCAAAAGGAACAATCATTACTTGGCGGCTTGTTAAGTTAGTAGACATTTATGATTAAGAGGGTAATAATATAATTATTATTAGTCTAAAATTATTCGAGAGAAGGAGCCCTGGCCTGTTACCGCGAACATCGAAGTTCGCAAATTTCGGGAATTTTTCTCTGTCACTCTAATGTCGCCTTCGTTGGAGTGACAGAGATAAATGCGTACGCATTTTGTCTATAGAAAGTCAGTTTAGTATGGGACCGCATCTAGCTTTCCACACCGTACGCATGCTTACACGTTTCATATTAAACGACCAATTTAAGGTCAAGATGCGTACGCATGCTGATATATGTGTTTTCACCCTTAACATCCGCTCCTCGCGAACGCGGTCGGTAATTGGTAATAAATCGCCAGTAATTCACCAACCAGTAATCGCCACAGCAAAAAAAAGAAATTTAGAATAACGTTTCAATAACTAGCCCCTATTCAATAAATGACCACAATATTCTAAAGTGATTTCTGTTACTGACGATTTATTTTATGAAGTGGATTTAGTTAAGACCACGACAACTTTCCGGAACATATTTTAAATTGTAAACCCACCAATACAATTAGGCACTATTTTAGCATAAATTTAAATTTACATGTTTTAGTAAACCCACCAATACCTAACAAACCTAAGATATGTTTTATTTATACTATTACACTCAAAGAACAAAAACGTTGTAATTATTACATAAATACTTATTAAATGGGATTAGAAAAATTACATTTTCTTTTATTTCGACAAACAACGAGAAATAAATTTGCATTATTCACAAAATATAGATAAGTATATTAAATATAAAGGATGTTAGTATGTAAAGGATCAAGAAGCATGACCTCTTAACCCTTCATCTGTGTTTGATAAGGTTCCATACAATAGGTAAGTATTGAGTATTGAACTCATATCAATTCATTACACATTGTAGGGTAAATTGCTAGTAACTGGCCACCTTATATAAATTTGAAACATCTTACACAAATCAACCTAGTCCCACGGTAAGCTCAATTAAGGCTTGTGATGCGAGTACCAGGCGACGATATATATAATAGATATATACATGTAGATACTTAATACATAGACAGCCATGACCAAGGAACAAATATTTGTGATAAATAAATACACAAATAATGCCCTCGCCGGGATTCGAACCCGGAACCTCCAGCTTCGTAGGCAGGGTCACTACCACTACCAACTAGGCTACGGAGGCTGACTATATAAAAATTAACTCTATGTACTTATCAGCAGAATTCATTTTGGAAGAGGGAGAGTGATTGACTTGACATGACACATCGTTTTAAAATGAATTCGAACTATAAGCACATAGAGTTCCTTTTTATATAAGGTGTCCAGTTACTGGAGAGTGGCCAGTTACAAGCTATTTACCCTAGTTACGTTAGTTATACTTTTAAGATGGGTGATTGCACTAGATATAGAGTCGAGATGAGACATAATATCTTATTTGAGAATGTAGATTCTTCCTACTTATTTAATTTAATATTGTCGATTCAAGATACAAATCCTAATTATCTACTTATTATATTGATCTAAGTCTCAAATTTCTTAATCTAACAGCTAATTTGGAGTAGTATATGTTATTGTTATTACAAAACATGTGTTTTATTATACTACTCAAGAAAATAAGGGTCAACTCGCGACTGCTACTTTATGTACGTTTATAAAGCGTATCTAAAAAATAAGTGAGTTTAATTTTTTTATTCATTACAATAAACATTAACTGTAATAAAGAATATTATATTTTATTCTTTAAACCAAGTAGGTATTTCTAAGCCTTATTTTCTTTTGAGGAGAATATATTACAATGTGGTGATATAGCTAGGTGAATGAATTATTCAACATGTACACAGTCCATGGTCTAAGTGAGGAGTCACAGCTAGCCTCTATTACACAGCTGTAAGAATTAAATGTAGAAACGGTGAACATGTTACAAATGTAGTGAAATATCAGTATTATTTGCAAGTGTCTTCCATTATAAAAGAGTACAGCTGATATAGAGAACAATTACCTTAAGCGTACATAAAAAATTATATTGCTGTCACTATTAACTTCTATGTATAACAATCAAGCAAATGACGCAGGTATAAAAAATTAAAATGATATTCTGTAAATGCGACGAGACGGATTATTAAATTTGAATTTGTCCTTGAAATACAGAAGTGACATACATGTCCGTAAATGTGATATTGTTGAAAAAATTACGAACATTAGCATTTTCATCATATATGCTTTCCAGGCTTTGAGAAACTAGCAGGTTTTCCCACAAAAATCATATAAGTGTATTAGAAATTGTTAGGAGATTTATTTTCAGACTAGTCACATATGCCTTAAGTCCAATCTAATATAAACCTATAAATTGAGATGCTTAGGTTCAATTCAAACTTTATTGCCAGGTATGTGCCTGGCAAAGGGTTAAAGAAATTAGGTCAAATGGGTCTATTTTAATTGTAAGTTTCGTGTCAATATGAGTTGAACACCTTTTCAACATCAATATTATTTACAAGATTTAATCAGGCTTCTCAAAAGAATAAAATAATAGTATAATTCAATTGTTGAAAACACACATTAACCCTGTACAAAATGTCTACTGCTTAATCATCATCATCACTCCTACTCCCATCCCATATTGAATATAATCATATAATAAAATTATGTACATACCTATACTACATGTCATTAACATTATTATATGCTTGCTAGAATATTGATTACATTTATTTTTAAATTATTGCCACTGCTTAACTTTCAATTAATAAAGTGCATCATAAATTAGAAGCCTATCACTAAGTAATTTGTGACAAAAATTATCTTAATGACTTTGACCTTTTGGATAACTCCTTATAAAATGTAGTGCAAAATCCTTTCCCTGCAGCTTTTCACAGAAACATCTGAATTGATTTTGCTGTCACAGTATCTAATGCACTGAAGCTAATTGAGACAGAAAGATAAATTCAGATGTTTTAGTGATACAAACTAAAAAGATTGTTCACTTAACATATTGTCAAGCAATCTTAAGCAAAACTCATTAAGTAACAATACCCACTTGAAATAAAGCTCTTATCTCAGTTCTGATTTAATACTGACATAAGAGATTGCTAAGAATAGTGACAGTTTTTATAGTGAGTTTTGCTTGTTAGCTGACAATATGTAGATTTGTTGATGTAAAGTGAAATGGATTGATGTAATTGGCCTATACCATAATGTGACTCAATAAAATTTACTTATTTTATAACTAACACCTTCTATAAAACCCAAATAAACTTACAATATTAATTAGAAGCAATAGCCAAAATCACATTATCTATATTTAAAATGTATGTCAATTAAATGATGCATTTAACACTAAGATTAGAAATAATGCTAACAATATTGTATGTGGTTAATTAACTTTCTTTTGCGCTCATGAAACTATGAAATTATGGTTTTAATTGTGTAAATTCAACAAACATTCTTTTACGAATTTAAGAATGTGCAGGCTGTCTTGCACAGTCAGCATCAAATAGGTACATATTAGAATCAAAATTACTCAAAAATATGTCACAGTGCAACTTATTTAACTGTAGCTTGTTGCATATTTATGAGCAGTTCAATACATATTTTTGCACTTGACTGTAGCAAATACCTGATTTTCTTATCTGTTTATTTGTGTGCATCTACTAAGCATATTTTAAGTGTTATCACCTAGTTAATGCCTGCATTGCATAGCTTATCAGGCTTCACTAGGTGACAATGCATGACAGATGCTAAGTGGGTACCGCATTGAGGATTGTTTTTCTTAGTTATCACAATAAAGAAACTTCAATAACCACATATTTTACATTTGTATCAGGCATTGACAGATCATTCTGCAGATATCTTTCTCAACCAGTTCATAATATAAAATTTAACTACATAGATGCATTAAGCAGTAAAGCTACAAAATTTATTTATTGCTGCTAGTTGTACTAAAGTTACCATCTGAATGCAGATGTTCAATGGAGGCAGACAGCTGTTCTAAGCTTTGGACTAGTTGGGTCATCTTAGACCTGGAGGTAGACTTGTCGAAGCTGTCCTCCGTTGGTTTCTCCACGTCGGCGCAAAGGCGGAAGTGTAGCCGCGCCAAATGCTCCTGCTGATCCCTGATGTTGATCATTTGCTCCATACTGCAGCCCGCGCTAAACGCGCTCAGTTTCCCTGTATGAAAGTCATCTAACAAACCGAGCAGAGCTTTTTCCATATGTTTCACGTCTGGCGCTTCCTTGGGTATGTGTTTGGGTCTGTTGCTGTAATTCGAGCGTATAAGGTCCCGGTGAAGTCGCCTCTCATTCACTATGGACACCTTTGTTGAATCTTTGATGCTGTTACCCGTACTCGCGAACGTTTGACCCGGAGTCCTGGAGGTGAGGCTGGCGGCGCCACTGGACATCTTATTGCTGGTCACGGGCGAAGTCGCGGTTTGCGTGATCTTCGCCTCGTCTTCCTCGCCCTCATTCTGCATCAGTTGCTGAGTCTCGTTAGCTTCCTCGACATCAACACTCATGTAGACTATAGGATATGGTATGTTTCGGCACCTCAGTTGTTAAGCACTATGATTCAACAATAAAGTGTCATATAAAACTACAATTTAGTAAAATAAAATACATTTTCTTTTATTGCTCACTATTTAGATCAAAGTTGATTCTTTTGACATAAACATGACGTCTGAGGATGACGTCAGAGTGGCAGTCCGCTCGGAAATGTAAAAATAATATTTTCAGTGACGGAATTATGCAAATTCTTTGTTAATAGAACCTTATAGAGTATTATTTTCTTTGAATAATACTAAAATGTTTTCTATTATAGTAACGGGATCGTATAATTGATTGAAATATTTTTTTTTATCCAAATTAGAAATCACTAATATTGTGTTTTGTAGCGACAAAAACGATACACAACTAAAATAATTTTAGTTTATTATGATTGACTGTTTGAATTTATATCAATAATTTTATTATGAATAATACACATTTTTGATAATAGATTTCCACTTCATTTCAACAGCACTAGGCAGAATTGCATAAAGTTGTTGCAAGAACACGATTAAGAATAGAACATTGCTTGATTTATGTCAGTGTCACTGTCACGTCTGTCACTGACATATTGTTTTGGTTTTACTTATTAATCCTACATTCATGGTTTTACTTTACAGTTTACACATTGCATTTTGTATTTAAACTAAACTTACGATATCTTCTCTCATGTGAATTATATTAATTTAATTATTAAAAAAGTATCTTCTATTTGGAAACAATAACATTGATGCAGTAAAAAAATATTTCCAAATTGCCGTCGGGTTATGTTCAAGATTTATTAAATAGTATTTTTATGATAATTAAACCATGGATTATCCCATAATTCAATCGCAGGAAACAGCTCATAATGGTAAGAATATTTATTTCCATAAGCACCCATAAAAGGAGATTCTTGAATTGTAGTCTACATTTTGCCAATTTATGAAATATCTACTCAACATTACTTATTATTACTTGCAGTGCCAACGCCAACTGTTGTAAAGGTAGTCAAATTGAAACGATTCATGCCAGAGACAGATCCAGAGACTACCCCTAAATTAAAAATAGCTAGGTGCAGTCCTGTTTTAAATCAGCAATCAACAAATACTAATGATAACAACAAAGTTTATTATGATCATGAATCAGTTACAATAGAAAAAAATACTGATCAGTTGATGGTAGAAAAATCAAATTGTCATGAAATTCAAAACAATCAACAAAAACAAGTGCTTAATAACAATGGTAAAATTAAATTTAGAAATTGTTCTCATACTAATGAGGAGTTGTCTTCATTGCATGAATGTGTTCATGACACCTTAGTTAAGGTTGGTGACACATTTGAGTCCCGGGAATCCTTCAAGGAGTACATAAATGGTAATGCCAAGAGATGGCACTATTACTATGTGTGCAGGAATAGCAAGAAAAAAATTATTGAGTATAACTGTATTTGTATGGCATATAATATTAAACAGCGAGATGTGGTGATAAGAAAACAGAAGAAGTGAGTATTTTCTAGATTTTAGCTGATGTAGAGTTAGTTTGACAAAAATAAGGACACATAAGATAGATAGCAACAACATACAAGGTTCTAGGTTCTGAATAACCCTTCATCACTTTGCACCTTATAATTATGTTGTTGTCATCAAGATATATTTTTGATACAGCTAGTTGCTGTCTTCCCTCAGGTGCTTACTTTCAGCTCAGTTGGAAGACTAAAGATCTGAGATTGCAACTACAAGTATCACCAAAAGGCCTTTTTCCTGACATTATTTGGCGATTTAGGGTCTGCTGCTGTTGCTGCCAACCATCTCATCATCACCATCATCATATCAGCCGAAAGACGTCCACTGCTGAACATAAGCCCCAAAGATTGCAACAAATTGTTCATTTATGTATTGTATGTAAAGTTTCAAAGTAATCTGCTGAAAGATAATGTTGAGCGACTTGTCGATTGGTTGGTGTCCATTATGGTGGTTCTTATTTTTGCAATTTTGTATTATGTCCGAACCAATAAAAGAGCTCTTTTCTCTCCCGAATGCAATTTTCTCTGAGACACCCTCTCATTTTGTTATTTGATAAGTAAACCATATTTGTTTATTTTTTTCAATTATTATGAATAAAAATTAGGGGTCGCTACCGAAGTACGTATTTCAAGAAAGGCAAAATCATTAGTAGTTTTTTTATTACTCCATCTCCGCCTTATTGTCCGTCATTTAACTAGACAATATTTTTTCTTTTACAGACGAACAACCGCTTGCCCATGCAAGATTCGTTTGACGATCAATGAACCAGCAAACAACTTAATAGTGTATTACGTTTGCAATCACCACGATCACCCCACAACCGCGAGTGCTTTCCACCACTACCCACACGCTAAATATTTACCGCATCATGTTAAAGAGGAGGTTCGTATTGCATTTCATCTCTTTATAGTTGTTCCGTCATTCTTCTCTCCATGAAGCTTGCAAATGTTTGACAATCAAATGGATAATTCAATTATCATAATTGACTTAATTGTATACATATTTTAGTTTTGGAGAACGCACTGATCTTAGGTTATTGCTATTCAATTGAGAGACACTGATTCTTTATGAATGTTCTATACAGGGTGTAATCGATAAGTGTATACAGGCCATAATTCCGTAAATATGAGAGATATCAGAAAAAATTTAACTGATATTGAAAGTACGCTACCCAACGAGTAGAATTACATAAATAACGTTTTCTAAGTAGATGTAGTAATATTTAAAATACTAAGGTATACTATATGATCTCTATCTCAAGTAGGTATTTGTTACTTAGTTAGTTTTGGTTGTCAACCGACGATATACGGAGCGAAACTCCCTCTCGCTCCCATACATTTAGTATGACGACTTTATTTAATTATTTTTTTAAAACAAGCTGGAATTTGTTTTTTAAATCGAAATAATGTCTTCTTTCAGTAAGATGCTCATTTACGATAATTAAGGTATGTTTCCTCTCACAAGGCGATATTTTTTTTCCATACGATTAAAAAAAAAACAAAAAAATGTGGAGACAAGTTGGAATTTGTTTTTTAAATCGAAATAATGTCTTCTTTCTGTAAGATGCTCATTTACGATAATTAAGGTATGTTTCCTCTGACAAGGCGATATTTTTTTTCATACAATTTTTTGGAAAAAAAATTGTATGAAAAAAATGAAATGAATGCAATTTTACTAAGTCTTAAAAATAAAATGCAGTCTTCTTTCAGCAAAATACGCTATCTATGATATTTAAGGTACTTTCCCTCCATGTGGCATCGCCGTGGGACGCCCTGTATAAGTTCTGATTCAATACTGACATAAGAGGTTGCGAAGAGTAGTGACAGTTTTTATAGTGAGTTTTGGTTGTCAGCCGACGATATGAGAAGCTTTTTCAAGAGCCAACCACCATGGCCGAATCACCGAAGACTGCGAGCGATCGAGAGCTCGGTGCGGGCGTCGAAGGCGGCGGCGGGGTAGGCATTTAGTCGTATTCAAATATAACCTTAAAACATTTTATTATTTCAGTTCCTAGACTTGACATATCTGGGCTTGGATGTTGATCTAATACAGAAGTACATTCACTCAGTCGCTGGTCTCACTATAAAGAAGAAAGACATCTGGTCATACGCTTATCGATTTAAAAGGAAAATATACAAAAGAAGTTTAACCACTGAGCGACGGAAATACATGGAGAATCTAGTTTCAAGTAGGTACTTAGGTAACCCATATGTATGTTTTATAACCAATGCTTGGTGGGGGTGAGCTGTTTTCATACTAAATGTCATGTATCATTTATTATAACTAGTTATAGGCCCCAGAACTAGTTTTTTATTGGGACGCTCTTAGTACCGTTTAGTAGCCAAAGTTTCGTAACCAGCTTTAAGGGAATAAAATCCTGATAGCTAAGGCTTTCAATCGGGACTGGACCATTACACTTTTGTAACCAGGTTTGTATCAAATCCGGTTACGAGATGGGAATGTTATTCCCAATTCATAGCTGGCTACCAAACGGTAACGGTACTAATGGGGGACGCTTCAATAATTGCAGAGTCATCTTCTGATAATTTAAATGACAAGGATAGCGTGTTTTCGTGGGGTTGAATATCATGCAGTTCAGACCAATATTTTAACATAAATCATAGATTGATACCTACTTTTGAGTCATGGTAAGCTCAATGAAAGACTATGAGTAGGTAATAAATACTAATGAGTAATACGCAGCAATATAATATTTATCATAAGAGATGCTTACATTTAAAACAACCAAGACTAAACAATAAATAGTTTAGTGCTTTCTATATATAAATATGTATAAGGTACGATTTTCTATTCACTTTAAACTTTTGCTTGTTTTTAGAAATTCGAAAAGCGATGCAAACTGTTCTTCAACATGACTCCTTAGATACTGTGATAAAAGATAAATCAAGTAAGTTACTATAAATGTATTACATACCATACCATTCTAGCCAAAGGTTTTCATTGTGTTTATTATTGTTTTAGGTGATAATTTAGAAGTAGTTCTTTCAATCAAAGAAAGGCCATCTACGGCATCTGCACACATGATAGAAGGTACGAAAAAACAAGCACCATATAATTTCCATACATATAGTTTGGCTAGAGTTTTACTCACGTGAGGCATAGACAGATAGAATCAAATTGACTCTTTCTTACACTAATTATATTAACTCAAAAACAGAGATGCATAGAGTGTTTGTACGTGCTAAGCAATTAATGAGTTGCCATGCCGGGATGGCGCCGCTGGTCGCCTTAGCCAGTCGCCTTAGACCGATGTCGTGGCCAGGGCATTATCGTTATACGACTGCAGAATTGCCTCTGGCTAGGCATGTAGGTCACTAAAGATAAATCCGCGCGTCATCCTGAGTGCAACCATCGATCTTAGTAATATACAGGGTGGAAAAAGATTTTGGGTCAGTCAGGGCAGCTACCAGATTTTCGCGTAGCTACTCTGGATCTGGTAGCTGCCCTCACTGACCCAAAATCTTTTGCCACTCTGTATACTTTCTGCATTTTGTTCTAGGCACAGAAAACACAATATTAGACACCTTAAGCAACGATCTACTGAACAGCGAACGATTCAAGAAAGCTCTCGAACAAACAGACAATACAGAAATTATAGTCCAATACATAAACGAAGACGGCATACTTTGCGACGAAAACGGCGTTCCAGTAACGAATAGTTCTGCTATAATGCGATTTATTAACAACTACGCATGCGCGTCGCTTGCTGAAGATATACAGAACATATACAGCAATGAAACTAATCAGAATACTGGATTGGTGCCTGTTTCTAAAAGTGAATTGTGTGAAGAAATCGTTTTGGATGATAATATCGCTGAGTTGGATAGCCCGGTTGGCTTGGAGGGGCCGCAGCAAAATGTGATTAGCCACGATTATGAAAACAGGTAAATTAGAGCGTTTTCATCTTTTGGGACACCAAATTAGCGTGGAATTAAAAAACTTTATTTAAGCAATAAAATTCGGTTTTGGTGTTAATTTTACAAACTAAGCGATATTATAATATAAAAACACCGATCAAGTTTAACAAGTGCAATGCGGTAGTGGGTTTTTCGACCCCTTACAAAGTATGGTTAATTTTATTACGAGTTAAGCTAATTGCCCCAGCGAAGGTGTTAAATTCGTAAAAATATCGTACTTAACTGTCGTTACAAACGTGACTGTGTGTTTCTCTAAAAGTGAAAATGGCCATTAATGTGTAAAAATGTGAGCCTTTTAGTAAAAACGTTCCACGTTGCTTACCGCAAGGTAATTGGCTTGTACTTTTATACGAATTAAATGTCTAAGTGCGCGTAAAAGCGGTAAGTTTCTACTAAACTACTCTTTATTTGGCAAATTTTCGGTTGTCAACAACCGAAAATTTTGCGAAATAAACGGAAATATAAAATTTTTATAGGGTGCTCAAAATATTAGAAAATGCACTCTAACATCATGACAATAGAGGCCTGCTCAAATTGTAACCACTCTGTAGGCTTATGAAGTTATGATGGTACCGTTTCGTTTGTCAGCGGCAGCGTTGCCGTCACGTTCTAACAAGTATGCAAGTGTCGGCCAGTATACGTACCTGGGGGTCACAACGGAAGAACAGCGCTGGCCTAGCCAGCTATATGCTGAGTTGTGACCCTTTTGTGGCAAGCTGTTGTGGTGTGCTATTTGTAAATGTGTATATGTCCATCGTGCTTGTCATAAATAAATTTTATTTCATTTCATTTCATTCAAGTGCGAAAGCGACGCGTAGCACGATAAATTGATAAAACGGGACCATCATAAGGCTACGTTTCCACCAGAGATCTGCGAGGATGTGTTTCCATACAAATGACACCTATTAATGACTCGAGCGAGGTGTCATTTGTATGGAAACATATTCTAAGCCACCTGGCCGCACCGATATATCTCAATAGACTTTTACATCGACATATTTTCTGTCTCCTGCGTTACTTTTCATAAACTTACAAATGTAGGTACGTCAATTTTATACTATACATAATATTTACAATGAAAAACCGTTGGAATCTAAATTTATCGATGTGGATTGCGTGATGCCTAACGCATGTACAATTTATAAGCATTTTTTCTAGCAAACTTGATGAATTTGTCATCTGCGTTACGGGACAAAATAGCGTCGATCGAAAAGTTGATTGGCCCTTGTAATATGAGTAATGTTTATAAATATAAAATAAATAAATAAATATCTTGGGACATCTTACACAAATCAACCTAGTCCCACGGTAAG
>JALPQI010005248.1:0-56266 GCA_025490895.1 Thaumatotibia leucotreta | reverse complement strand
ATGAATGATCATATGCTGACTAAGAAAAAGCAATGTATTATTATGGACTACTGTTTCTAGGTACTTCGCTCATGATAGGGACTGAGTAGCGTATAAACTCGTGTACGATTCTTGCATATGAGTTTTGTTTATAAACCTCAAAGGCGAGTAGATTATCCCCCTTCTCGTGCTATATCGTACTCGTAAATTACATGATACGATATTTTTTCTCGTACATCGTTAATAGTACTTTCGAGGCGAGAACTCGTACCATCTAAATGGGAATTTACACACAAAAATTTGATCCTCGTCGAAACTACATTCACAACAATTTCGTGAAGGCAATGGGTATATAGGAAACTAAAATCAGTATAAATGTTGTGAAGCATACTACATCGTAGCGCGGAACACCGCGCACCACCGCACGCGCCGTTACCATCAGTGCCTATTAAAAGACCACTCTTAATTATCAACAGTTACCGCAGACTGCGGCAACTATGTAAAGCTATTCTAATCCATAACACATTCTATACTAATGGTTACCAGCAAGTACCAAGTGTTGCTTACAAAATTAATTTAGGTTTAATAATATCAATGGTGTGGGCAGTAGAGAGTGGGCCAAATGTCGGAAACCTACCAGGAGGTCTGTCCTGTTCAATGCCTTCAAAGCAACTTTAACATGGCGAATGCCAATTCGAAACCGTTCTGTATCTTGTAGTGTCGGTCCATTTAACTTGATTAGGTCAACAAGTAACAACTAAATAACATTTCATTGATGAAACGTATCAATGACATATTATTTCGCCCACAACGACTTTGGTATTATAAAAAGCGAATAGAGGATTTTGAAATGAAATAATATTAACGCTCGTTTCGAGAATAAGTGTGTTTTAGTCATAAAGTACGTATATTCCGTAAATTTGCAGCACAGTGATCTCTCACATGATAGGAAGGCGGCGCCGGATACGCCGATAGCGTCGCAAGCGCCGGTCCTCGCTAATTACTGATGCTACGAGTATGTGAAACGACCGCCACCGCAGGCCCTCCGCCGAACCTACTTGTGTCATTAACAGTAATCCCGATTGTTAACTTGGAACTATCTAAAATGTATGGAGTAATTACGTAAACAAGAATTTATTACCTATGTTATAAATCTTAGCGGGTAATGAGAAATCATTGTAACTATTATTGGTAATTAATTTATTAAATATTGCAATTTTGCTGAGAAGTTAGGAGATATAAGTGAATATACCTGTATCAAACCAAAAAATGTATAAATTATATTTCCATGATATTATATTTCTCGTCATTAACATTTGTATGTATTTATTTCACCTGAGTGTAATTTTCTGATTTTCCTTTTGCATTAATATTCTAGATTTTATAATGAAATGAATGAATGAATAATAGAAATAAAATCTATTCACAAAAGAGCAGGGAAATATTGCGGTGCGCGCGGGCGGCTGAGATACGCGTTCGGGCGCGCACGCAACTTGCTGAGCTGCGCATTGTCTACGCGCGCGCTTTGTTTCGCGCTGGAAGCTAGATCAAATCCGCCATGTTTAGAAATAAATAGAACTATAACATAGTGAAATTTATGTTTACCGTCGGTAACAAAGCTTTTTTACGCATTATTTAAACTCTTAACTCTTTCGGCTTTGAATTGTACTGTTTTCTGGCCATTTTTCCGCAACTCGACATCAACGTGCGTATTTTGCGCAGTCCCAACGCTGGCTCAGTACTAGTTGGAGACTTCAAATACACCCTTGAATTTTGTCGCAGATGTATGCAGGTTTCCTCACGATGTTTTCCTTCACCGCAAAGCACTCTTCCGACTTGCGCGGACTATTGATATCAACTTTCAAATAGTGCAATGAAATTTTTAGCGTAGCTACCTAGATAGATATAGCAAGTTTTTAAAAGCCAAATTGTAATTTTGTTTAAGAAATTTTATTTTTTAAATTCTCTTTGAATTTGTGAAAATACTGGGTTTGACTTTTTTTACCCTATTATAGTTTTAACGATAGTAAATGTTACCATTCTGGATTTAGCAATCCATGACCTTAGCACAAGAAAATAATCAAGCATCAACGATAGAAATTCACATCACTATAAATAAAAATATCATTATATTCGGAATTTAGAGAAAAATTCTAAAGAAATCATAAAAATACGAAAAATACATGGGGGTGATTCGGATAGCCCTTGAGGTCCCCCGTCACCCAACGTCAGTATATCACTGCTTCCCTGTATAGAGAGACTACTACATTTTCATCTCTTTCAGCTATTCTTTGACAAATGAGTATTCTGACCTACAGCGTTAAACCAGCACATTTGAAAGACTTTATTACACGTTTTCGTCTTGTAGTCTACTTGCTATAAAAAGAATCACACCACGTTCAAAACGTCACGGTACATTTAGAAATATAAGCTTTGGTGAAGAAATCTCGTTTAATGAATGCAATCCCAATTATACTACGGAGGCACTCCCTGGCTAGTAGCCAAAGCCTTTAATTTAGAAATGAATTAACCATTTACATAGAAATTACAGGCTTCACATAGCTTTACGGTAAAATCATTAAATGCCTTTATGTGGGGTCTAGTAAGGTGTTAAATTTACATGGACTTATTATTTAATAATCATTGTAAACTTTAACTACCCGATGCTACTAAACTCAAGTCAAGGTCAAACGTTCAGTAGAAATTACTAACTAACCAACCACGCGGCGCAAATGTTAAAAACCTATCAAACACTTTACATCGACTTTAACAACTTTAGCCTTAATTTAATTTAAATTGCGCACTTACGATACAATTTTATTCTAAGTATCTAATATCGCCTTTCCTTTTTTTCACTCTAATCTTAAAAAATGGTGTCCTAAAACTTTAATATTGTTATATTATAACGATTTTGTGGATCCTCTCCTCCTTCCTGATCTGTACCAAAGATGTAGTGTGTGAAGGCCCAACACTTCACGGACCGACGAACTGATTTAAGCCGCAAAAAGATCGACTGCAAGAAAATGTACATATTTGCTTAATGAAAACAAAAATCAGGATCGTTTCCATTCTATTACGAAAGTTAGCCGCACAAACTGTAATATATGGGTAACTTTGTGCTGATATAGTCGTACATTTTTTTCTTTAAGTTGAGAGATATTATTAACAAGGCCTCTTACTTATGTTTTTATCAGCAATAATATAAACGTGAATTGGGTATGTCAAGTTTTTTGAAGTGGTGTAAATTATATTTTATTTGGATGATAGGCTTCCTAAGGATCACGAAAAACCAGTTATTTTATTTTTATAACTATTAATTTATTATTAATATTACTTATAATATTTTTAATTTATGGCTCACAAGCTAAACGACTTTTGCGCTACTGAAAATAAAAAAAAACACATGATGGTTGTCAAATATGTCACTGTCAATAATAACTACGTCTTTCAACGGTTTTGTTCGTTCGATTGCATTTGGTGGTTTCAGTGATTTATAGAATATTTTTAACGTCCTCAGCACGAATTTTGGACTCTTGATCTTGCCGCACTACTCCATGACCCCTGCACGATATTTTGGACAACGTTTGGATCTTCCTGTAACTACCTACGCTCTGCTTTTTGGACTACGTTTTCTTGCCTTTCTGACGACCCTGGTTTTGACTATTGGACTGCTTCACGTACATCTAGATACAATGAATAGTGACTGCAACCGAACCGTGACGGAGTATTACAGAGATATGCTCATGTGCTTCGTACCCAGCTGTAAGAAATACAGACGCGACTTAGTTATTTTTGACAGTGACATATTTGACAACCATCATGTGTTTTTTTAGGGTTCCGTAGCCAAAATGGCTAAAACGGAACCCTTATAGATTCGTCATGTCCGTCTGTCCGTCTGTCCGTCTGTCCGTCTGTCACAGCCGATTTACTCGGAAACTATAAATGCTACAGTAACGAAATTTGGCAAGCATATGTGTTGTATGAACCGCTACAGGATTATGATTCAAAATTGTAAAAAAAACCATTGGGGTGGGGGCCCTCCATACATGTAACTGAGGGATATAATTTTTTTTTTAGTTGTATACAAGCGTGTGGGGTATTAATAGAAAGGTCTTTGAAAATGATATGAAGGTTTATTAATCTTATTTTTATTTAAGCGAATCGTTTTCGAGATATCAGCTCTCAAAGTCTCAAAATGTGTCCCCCCCCCTCTATTTTTTAAACTACGCGATATAAAATTCTAAAAAAAATATATGTTATGCACAATAATAAACTCTATCAACGATTTTTGGTTTGATTAAATTATATCCTATAGTTTTTGAGGTAGGTTGATTTAACTGAATTTTTCTAATAATAAATTGATAATGGTACGGAACCCTTCGCGCGCGAGTCCGACTCGCACTTAGCCGGTTTTTTTTAATTTTCAGTAGCGCAAAAGTCGTTTAGCTTGTGAGCCATAAATTAAAAATATTATAAATAATATTAATAATAAATTAACAGTTATAAAAATAAAATAACTGGTTTTTCGTGAACCTTAGGAAGCCTATCATCCAAATAAAATATAATTTACACCACTTCAAAAAACTTGACATACCCAATTATATGTCTCATATATATGCAAAAAGTTTTATTTATGCCCCTATTTTTAAAGGTTTTTTATCTCGCCGCATTGGCGGCAGAACTAGCACTTTTTAACTTAATTATCGTGTAGATCTGTGGGACAATAATTAGGTGCGTAAGTGCACTGTTACTGTTTATTTTTATCTCGGATTTGCACATTTGAGATTGTATCTGTAACCCACCTATTTTCACTTTGGAGTAGTTTGTACTATATACCTAATAACAATACGGTGCAGAAGGCTTTTGATGGTTTACTTTCGTGGCTTTCGAACTTAGAGACTAGTTAAAACGTGATAGCAACAACGAAAAAATATAAAAACGAAACCATCATAAGCCTTCAGGTAGGCATATTTCGTACATTTTTCTTCAAGTTAGTCATAAAATTAACACGTTCGCCTCTGGTACTGTTTCACTAAGTGCTAATACTATGCCGATCGAAATTATATGATAGAAATCTTATCCAGTGACACGCATGTGTGACCGAAAAGATTGTACTGCTATGCCGGCGACACAGCACTTATGTCAAAAACGTTCATTTTACTGGCATAGGAGTAAGAACTTGATTGATGCTAGTGGCATAAGAATAAGATTACTTTGATCGCGTATGTTTGTCAATGGCATAGGAGTACCGTTTTTTCGGACACATATGCGTGTCACCGGCGTCGAACGTGTTAATACATTCTGCCAGTGACCATCATAATAATAGTAAAATTGAAAACGTGACCTTTATCAAAATAATTAAAACGTTATTTACCTAATGCGTTCATAAGTGTCTGTTTTGTAATATAATGTAATGAATACCACAGACATATATTATATTTTTCATTTATGTGGAATGTGGATACACTGGATAATGTTCTTGTTTAAGTAGGTACTTAATTAAAGCATTTCAGCTTTCAGCCTCGGTATTTAGGTACCCTCGTCCCGCTGGTATTTAGGTAATTACTAATTAGATACGCGTTAGAAATGCTCTGTTTACTTCTCTATTTTAGTAATTTTTATTGACATCGGAACATATTGCAGAACCTGTGAATAAGTAAATATGTGGAAGGAAGCTAAAATACTTACGACTTGACGATGTTTAAGTAAATATGAAGATTAAATATATAAAGTAACTGAAACTGGTAATTGGCAATGGGAAATGGGCAATGAATTTCGTACGTTCTTACAGTAACAGAAAAAATATATCAGTACCTGCATAGTTGTATGCAAGTACCTAGTCGTTAAAATATTCGTGATATGTACTTGTTATATAAATAAGAGCATTGTATCATCATTGCATATAATTACTTACGGTGTGTGACCACGCCAATTATATTTTTTTATGAAACTTTTAAATATTTAATTTGTTATTAGAAAAACTCAAACGTCTGGTTTCAAAATACCTAGTAAAAAATATACATTTCGTGTCAAAAAATATGATAGATTATTTGCCGGCAGTGTAAGTTAATCGTATCATCTCAGTAACCACGACTACTCTATCGCAAATGACTTGTTTGTTTACTGATTAAGCATTTCGAGGCTAGGTTGCAGCGGGGCCACCCATGCAGGCGCTCACGGGCGCCGTCTGACCTCGCTCGTGTCGCAGACTGCCCTGTGATTCGGAGAAAATGTATTTAAATAAATAAATTAGAAGTAGGACCATAAAAAGACCAGGATTTAACAGGCCACTGTCTCTTCACTACTTTAAAACAAACTCATTAAATTACAGTTACAAGTCCCGCTCGTGGACTCGTATTCACGCTTTTGCATGACAAAATCCTAACGATAAATTACCAGTATGATCCTAAGAAGTTCCTTGACATTCGAACCGGCGAACTCTTGTGGGCGATACCGCAGACCTTTCCTCTGGCCGGCTTATCAGTCATACTTATTGTCAATTTTTTGTTTCGATTTTTTTGTCTGACATGATTGATCGGACACGCAAATGTGTGCAAATAATCGTCGATTACATCCGGTTTTATGCTTCTCCATGTCATATCACATGAGCAATTAATGTCTCTTCAGTGACGTTTATACTGTGTATTTAACAATAATTTTTGAGAAGTCGAAGGCTCGTGCAGGTATGCGTGGAAGAACGTGACAAATCAGTTTTCTGCTCCACAACTTTTATATTTAAACAAGTTCATTCTTCTCTTTAAACGGTTTTATATTTAAAGCAAAAAATACCTACTTAGAATTGTCAACGAGCAATTTTACCAGGATTAAAAAAACAACAGTTATTTCCTGTTTACCGCTAGTTACTAAAATTGGATTGTATTATATTCTCGTACATCATGCCAGGAGATTGTACATTAATATATTATTATGAAATATTGAAGAAAGTAGAACTATTTATAAGATGGATGTACTTTTGTATTATGTAGGTTTAGCACATGATCAGTGCGACAATATGCCGCCGCGAGATACTCCTATCTATCCGTCTTTTATTCATATAGTTAGTAAAAAATGGAAAATCTATCTCGCGGAGACATATTGACATACCAATCATGTGCTAAGCGTTCGGGTCTAGTACGTAACGTACTTATTGTGATTTTATTTCATCTGAAAATTTTGAAAATGGGCCTTATTGTTACCTACACAAGATTCTCGGATTCTCTTAATTACTTTAAAACGCATCATTATTATTATATATAATATAACAAAATGCCGGATGGGACGCGCATAACTCGGGATAATAGTTTCAGTTAAGAAAAGTATATGAGTTACGAGTAGGTATGTATACAAATAAAATTTGGCATGTTTATTGCTGTTCCCAGTTCCGGTCCGTTAATTTAACATACGAAGGCAGATGCCCTCCCCCCGATAGCTGCGCCAGCGCAGCGCCACGCATTACTGCGAACAGTGCGAACTACGAATATCGGATGTCTAACAAAGCTTAAACTTTCGGCGGAACATTTATTTAAATGTCCAAGTTCATATTTTGTCCTTTCTTTGACAGTCAATTGTTTTTTCATGTAATAAATATTTTATGCGTTTGACATATTTAGGACAGTGTACACTATTCATACTTGATTTACATTGTGCTCAACAGTGTATAATATTATATGGAATATAATATATATAACATACGATAAACCAAGATTTTGTGCTGTACACAATTTTTAGGATTCTGTAGCCGAAATGGCAAATACGGATATTTCTTATAGATTCGTCATGACAGACGCACAGCGGATTTACTCGGAAACTATAAATGCTACAGTAATGAAATTTAGTAACTATATGTGTTGTATGAACTGCTACATAATTATGATACTATATTGTAAAGAAATAATTGGGGTTGGGGCCCTCCATACATGTAACTGAGGGGTAAACATTTTTTTTCGTTATAAATGGGCTATCAAAAGAAAGGGGTCCTTATTGGCACTTGTACAATTTTTTCTTCGATAATTTTCAGTAATACCGCTTTTTAATCATAATCATCATTACTGCGAAAATTTTATCTCGTACTTTTTTCTAACTAAAAATTATACTTCTACCTACAATGTTCATATCAATTTATATTTCGAATTTTTATTCATAATTTCATTACTCAGATTTATATGTACGCATAAGCTTCTTTAAAATAACTTCTTTACTATAAACATTTTTCCTATAATCACTTGTAGTCATAGGCTTACAACTTCTAACGCAATGAGCGTTAGAAGTTGTATCTGTAGTTAAAGTGACCCTAAATTATTATGTGAAGACCGCTGTCCTAACCTAACCTATTCCACTTTTCGACTAGCAATTCGTATCTGTGGATGTCGTTATTCTAACCTCACCTAAACTACTATTCTACTAGCAGTTCGTGTCTGTAGAGATCACTGTTCTAACCTAACCTAACCCACTTTTTTACTAGCAGTATGTATATGTGGATGTCGCTGTTCTAACCTAACCTATTTTTCTGCTAGCAGTTCGTTTCTATGGAGGTCGCAGTTCTAACCTAACCTATTTTTATACTAGCAGTTCGTTTCTGTAGAGGTCACAGTTCTAACCTAACCTAACCTATTTTTCTACTAGCAGTTTGTTTCTGTGGATGTCGCAGTTCCAACCTAATCTAAACCACTTTTCTACTAGCAATTCGTATCTGTGGTGGTCGCTATTCTAACCTCACCTAAACTGCTATTCTACTAGCAGTTCGTGTCTGTAGAGATCGCTGTTCTAACCGAACCTAACCCACTTTTCTACTAGAAGTTTGTACATGTGGAGGTCGCTGTTCTAACCTAACCTAACCTATTTTCCTACTAGCAGTTCACTTCTGTGGAGGTCGCTGTTCTAACCTAACTTAAGACACTTCTACTAGCAGGTCGTTTCTGCGGAAGTCGCAGTTCTAACGTAATCAATTGCATTTAGGTATACAAAACAGGTTTACGTAGGTATACAAACTGGTATAGCAAAAAAATAACATTACAAAAGTATATCAATATTTGTGTTACAAATGTTTATGAAAATCAACATTATGAACATGAATGATTCTGAGTTGTGATACTTATGAACAAAGAATAGTACTTATAAATACTGATCATTATGATGTTAAATTGTATAAGAAACATTTTCGGAAATCCAATAATCAAAGTTGCAATTTTATATGAACTTTGGCGCACCCAATAGAAAGGTCTTTGAAAATGATATGAAGGGTTCAAAAACACATTTTTATATAAGCGAACCGTTTTCGAGATATCAGCTCTCAAAGTCATAAAAAGTGTCCCCCCCCCCTTTCCTCTATTTTTTAAACTACGCGGTATAAACTAAACAAAAAAAACCGGCCAAGTGCGAGTCGGGCTCGCGCGCAAAGGGTTCCGTACCATTATCAATTTATTATTAAAAAAATACAGTTAAATCAACCTACCTCAAAAACTATAGGAGATAATTTTATCAAACCAAAAATCGTTGATAGAGTTTATTAATGTGCATAACATATATTTTTTTCAGAATTTTATATCGCGTAGTTTAAAAAATAGAGGGGGGGGGACACATTTTTCAGACTTTGAGAGCTGATATCTCGAAAACGATTTGCTTAAATAAAAATGTGATGTATAAACCTTCATATCATTTTCAAAGACCTTTCTATTAATACCCCACACGCTTATGTACAACTAAAAAAAAAATTCTATCCCTCAGTTACATGTATGGAGGGCCCCCACCCCAATGGTTTTTTTTACAATTTAGTATCACATTTCTGTAGCGGTTCATACAACACATATCCTTACCAAATTTCGTTACTGTAGCATTTATAGTTTCCGAGTAAATTGGCTGTGACAGACGGACAGACGGACAGACGGACAGACGGACATGACGAATCTATAAGGGTTCCGTTTTTGCCATTTTGGCTACGGAACCCTAAAAAGCGTCATGCATATTAATACTCTTTCAACGATTTTTGGTTTAATTAAATTATCGCGTATAGTTTTTGGGATAATTTAATTTAACTGTATTTTTTATGGTAAATTGATAATGTAGGCACGGACCCCTTAGCGCGCGCGTCCGATTCGCACTTGGCCGGTTTTAATTAGATGCTTTTGACACTTGGTATTAACTAACTAACATGTTGAGTGTTGTAGGCTTGCTACATAATACAACTAATACAAGCCTAATAAATGGTTTTTTGTAGGTACCACGCCACGGTACTCAAGTTCAGCTCGGATTACTAGACTTGTGCTGCGCTCAATTCGTAGTTAGGTTCGGGTGGCGTTGACTTACATATTGTACACGTACAGTAACCATAGTAATGTGCGGCGCGAGTGAAGTTAACTCGTATTATTTACAATAACCGCAATAATGTAACCCAGCTTAGATTTCTAGACTTATACCGCGCTCAGTTCGTAGTCAAGTGCGGGTGGTGTTGATTTGCATTTGTTGTTCCAGTAACGGCGCCAGCGCGATAAGGCGATAACACAGCAAAGCTCAGATTTTCCCTGAGATCAACCATATAACGTTACATTATCGCACTATCATCCATCAGTGTTCTTTTAACCGCGTTTGCCTTAAACGGCCCAAAATAAAAGGTGTTATTTATGGCTTTTTAAGTGTACATTATGCTAGTCGATGGTTATCAACACATTGTTTATAAAAGTTAGGTTAAAGCTATTATGTGATGTTTTTGGGGATTATTATTTTGATAGTAAATCTTAACTGCGGTTTCTTGCTTTCAACCTCGATAATGTAACATTATCTGTCACATTTGAGCAAAATTTACTTTTTAATCGTAAAATGTAATATAATATATTAATGATTGATACTGAACCACTACAATAATGTTATATTTATAACCGGCTATATTTATAAGCCATTGAGCTTATCGAATATACGGATTGAAATTTATAAAATGATTGCCAGAGCAGTCCATCGTCGTCCCATTATGCGAGCACGAGTCAAGAACCTTTCGCTTACATACACACATTAGATACGCTAACCCGTTCGCGATACTAGCACCCAAATTCGCTCCGGCTGTTTACCTTAAGGTGCTTGCTTCGCTTTTGACTTATATGTCAGCTCTAATTGCAAAACGTAAGTTTATTTGATTCCTGTCGACACGACTTTTAGTTTACAAACAGCAATTATTATATCTATAGAATATATTTTATAAAGAGAATATATATATTTTCAATCATTCACTAGCTGCCTACATGACTACATGTGTTCAAGTAATTGGTTTTGTTATGTAGCGTTAATTAACAGTATAAACCCAGAAATATGTTTTTTTCTGTCATAGTAATTATATTTATGTATTATATTTCATTGGTGGTAACTGCTAGTCTAATCGGTGTTTGTTTAGCAGAATATACAATTTTCATGAATATCAACTATCGTAACAGTAAGTGAATGTTTTATATTATAGTTTAAAATCATCACACTGAAATCAGCTTACAAAGTAGTCTGAATAGTGACTTGGGCCGTCAACTGATTTAGGATTCGTTCACCCCGCGTTACGCTCACTGGGCGGCTGGCCCGCGCATTGTCTTCACAGCGCAAAATGTGAACGATCCTTTGTGTTTTGTGTTGTTTTAATTCACGTACACCGTAACCTAAAGCGACCTCGGTGTACTTAGCATCGGCGTAACAGACAGTGATACTAGCTTGTCAACCTAACCGAGCTTAAACGACATTGATTCTCATAGTGAACATTATAGGTTGGTACGCAGTTATCAAAATCAATTTATCAAACTGACGCTGAAGTGCTTGTTAGAATAAATAATATAAATATTATAAAACATATGTAAGCATTGTATCTTTTATTTCGAATGGCAACCATAACTCATTTGTAAAAAACATCTATGTAAATACTTTCACTTATAGAGGAAACGATTTGCAGCACGGATTTGAATCCCGATCGTTACTTTCTCGGCTTAGAAACGTATAATTTAGTGAATGGCCCATTAAAAAGTAGATGTGCACAAACTTAAACCAAACAATCGTTGCTCGCTTTTTGTCCACTTTCTCACTTCATTGATCTCGCCGATTACTGTAATGGTGATAATGCATAAAACTTACTTGGCTCGAAGCGTGCATAGTTTTAAAATAGAAAGCAAAGATGCTTATTGTTTATTGTTATTAGCCCTTTACAATGGGCACATGAAATTGTTCTAAACCTCCGTGCCGTGTTGAAATGATACTATAAATGCAATGTCTTCACGTTTCGAGATAGAGGCATTGAAACTCTAAATGGTTTTATGTTTTAATTTACTACTATACTAGTCTACTTCTCAACTATTCTATTCAGATGGTTGAATAGGTACAAAAATTTAATATCTGACGTGAATTTTGATTTTACACCACTTTACCGTGTATTATATTTTAAAGTATTAATACCTGTATACTCGTATGTGTGGTTGGCAGAACGAACTCTTCACTACAACCCTATTATTGCAAGTTACATTTTTATTGTTAAAGGAACGAGCGGCCTTAAAGTAAGTTAACATTTTTTTTTACACGTACGTTTCTTAAAATTAATCATAGTACGACGTTAGTGTTGCTTTTAGAGCACCTTCACTTCACATAACACGTTTACTTTAGTTACAACTTTCCATGACCGTCCTTTGTCTCCAAGTTTACTTGATTGATTGGACACCTTTTTCATAACAGGGGAGTTTTGGAATAAAGGCCACCTCAAATTGTATAATAACATCGTAGCGAATATGAGTTTTCGAATTAATACAATCATTTTAAGACTCAGTCGATTTTCTGGTAACGAAGATATATTCTTACTATTTTACAATTGTTTGGAAAATGTTCAAGTAATTCACAAGAGTATGTACTTACGTACCTAATTTTATTATTCCCTATTTCGCTAAGCTGGAGTCATTGCGATCAAATGATCCAAAATTGTCATTGTCGTAATGCTTACTTGTGTAACAGAGACATTCACTGGCGTCATAAATCTCATGATGTTGTATTACAAGTGCATGTCTCCGGTCATTTGACTCGTTGCCCTTAGGCCCTTCCTTCTCGCCTCGTCTCTGAGCTTCATCATAAAGCTTGCGACATGTACTTATGTCCACAAGCATTATCTAAACTAGTTGGTGGTCTCTGTAAATGTACTCGTAATGTCTTTATTAATCAACGTGGACAAAAAAGAAATAAAACGAAATAAAGATACACATTATGCGTTTCTAAAGTGCTAAAAGTCATGCGAACAAAAATAATGAAGTTTTAAAAACATGGTTTGTATAGTGAATAAAAACATGATGAATGTCTTCCATGTGTCATTAATTCGGACGCGTCAGACAGTAGCTTTAGCAGAGATAAAGTCTTATCTTTATACTTTATATAGATAAATCTATGTCAATTCGATGTGCTATAATAGTACCTGCTTGAAATTAGAATACGCGTTTATTTGATTATATATATAGTCAGCAACAGGAGTGTAACTATGTACATATCTAATCGAATACACTGGACTAATCATTACCTTTTTGAAATGTAACATGCCTAAAAAGTTACAAATGTACAAATTGCGTTTTATGTAAATCATATTCAAAATCCATAATAAACGATACCAGCACATAATTGGGTCACCGGCATTATATGATGCATCGAGATGAAAGGGTATCTACTAAATTAATAGCAATAATAATATTAACGTAATAACAGAGTCTGACTAGAGCAACTTACTCTATCAATTACTTAGCACTCGCACGGTCCCGTGTTGCTATTAGAAGCACATTAGACATGGTTTCGGCACGCCATGGAGGCATTAACCACCACCTCGTAACACGGTCACATCGTTTTTGAGCGTCCAATTTTAGTTTTTACCGAATACCCGAACAATTTAACATTAGCGTGCGAAAACTGTTATGAATGATTTGTATTTTATTTCAGTCTTACGATTCTTTAAGTTATTCATGTTCATGTATGTCGTTAATTCACCGTTGTACGATTTAAACGTCCAAGGAGACGTGTATACGCATGCTAGGCAAAATTAAATCTCAGCACGCCTCAATCTATAACACGATGTGCAGGAAATAAATTATTTATACATATAAAAGTGTTGCTCGTCTCCGGTGTGAGTGTATTACTAGTAAGTAAAAGATACTCAAAGTGTTATCGCTTGCTTGTTTAATTTATTACTAAAATATTGCGCTATCATTTGGGTGTTGCAAAAAGTTTCATTAGTCAGATTGTACATTAAGAGAGTCGTCAATTCACGATTTCCATTCCCGCTCCAGTTGTTGTTTAGTTACTAATTTATGAGATAAATTAATAATTTTCGTGTCGCGGGGTCACGAACCCCCCGCTCCCACACATAAATCGGGTGATGTCGCGTCGTGAGCTTCCGCCTCGCCAGCGCCCGCGCTACCGGCCCGCTGCCGTGCCTTCGTGTTAGCACTGTAATTAATAATGGGAACCTAAGCTACAAAGTTGGTTTGGCTTCTGAAAATCTTGCCACTGTCTCTACAGAATGCCTAATCTAATAACTTCAAAAAACCACACGTGGATTATCCATACATTATACCTACATTTCAAAGTAATATACAAAGTCTCTTCTTAACGAAGAACACCCAAATAGCAATTAATCTCAAAATCGTGACGATTTTGACAGATTGGTTTGGATTATTAATATTATAATTAATAACTTAGTTCGTATTTATTTATATGATAACGGTTTCACGTATTATAGCTGATTTATAACACACATAAAATTCGGCAAGAAATGACATCATACTTACTAGCTGCCGCCTTTCATTTTAGTGATATTAAATATTCATGGATACTGTGACTAATATAAAAAGAGCATTAGTTATTACGGTGAATTCTGATAAGGTATCAAAAATACGAAACAAACAACAAGCATGAAACGCATCTGGTTCTCTTTACTGCGGTCAAATTGTAACTGCTTAGTTTCGAAAGAGCTTGCAACTGCTCGTTAGCATCGAGCCATAAAAACAAAAGATAACGCGGAAAAAACACAAAATACGGCTTCCCAAGTACCTTCTGGAAAAAGGAACAAGTTTCTCAAATGACAAATATTTTGCCCTACTGCTGCATGTACTGTCAGAAAGAATGTTGGTTCCACTTAAATTGGATGATCTTGTCATTATTTTTAATTATTTATTTAAACTTCATTACACAAAAGAACACTTAATGGACAAGAGGCGAACTTAATGCCACGAGGAATTCTGTTGCATTTGGGAACTCGTAGAAATCATTAAATTTTACAGAAACAATGACATACATTTACGTGTGTAACATAATTATTTATTATTTGTATTTCCTTGAAATTCACGGGCTTGCAAATCTCAGTTTTTTGATAGGCTTGCGCGGTTATGTACAGTCGAAGACAAAATAAGGGGTATACAAAAACGTTCAAAAATATGTCCCAGTGCACTCTAATTCTGTGTAATAAGAACGTCGTAGCATATTTATGAACGGATTCTTTCGATACTTATTTTTGCACTTGACTGTAGATCCAACACGCAGAAGTTTTTTGGAGAAATTTGCTGTACAACCCATTCACGGGCACATCAATAGATATTTGTAAACCGGTCCTAGCAGGCGTATAAAGACTATTGAGAAGTAATGTAAAAGACTAATGGGCTATGGTGATAGAGATGTAACTACATATAGAAAAGAGGTCCGGACACCTGCGATAACAATGATTTAAGTATCATTGCTATAGAGGCAGGACTGACTTGCCGCCGACTAGATGGGCCCCCGTAAATGCCGTAACAAGAGGCAGCCAGGGGCAATACCGCTTTTGGCGGTCAGGAGTGTAGAGAGGTGTACGTACAACGCTTTCTGTGCAGTGGCTAGAGAGCCGTTGCACCAACTCGCGACTTATACAAATTTACACTTCCACCCCTGGAGCATTCCAGCTCCTCTCTGGACGGTCAATTAAGGCAAGCCAAAGCTGAAAGTCCTACAGGGCCCCTTGGAGTTCCACTCTGACCGACGAAGACACGCCGGAGGCGGGGACCCTGACTGACTCTCGGAAGCACTCGGGTCCGTGGGGTCGTTACTTCAGCGTGAAAAAAAGTGAAAGAGAAATTTGAGATAATTAGGGAAATGTGATTGTGAATAGATTAAAGAATGTCTTTGACGAGCAAACGTTCCAAACTTTCCAAAGTTCTTCATTTAAGTTCGGATAACACTCGTTACCTAGTCGATAATGGGTAAAATCTAAATATTAGGTCATAACCTAACTTAACCTAACCTATGCAATTGGCGTTTTGTATGGAGAATTTTGTGAAAAGTCTATTTTCCATACAATTAATTTTTGTGTATACTATTTTGATGTCAAAATCGAAATAAACCAAATTTTGCTAGTAATATTAGACACTTCTAAGGCGTGTTTTGTTTATCTCTATTTCATAAAACAAGATATTATCACACATTTATACCTATTCCAAACACATAAACCAGCAGTATATGGCACGAGTTGTTTTCAAAGCATATTTTAGAATAAATATCACTTAAGGAAAAAAAACTATTATTAGTGTGAAATAACCTTTATTATATAGTGCACTTTTGAAAACAAAAATATATCTAAGTTACTTTTTATATAATAAAATTAGGGACCAACTAAAGTCAATGCAATGACCAAAAACCCCAATTTCATAGGTGACCCAATATTAACGAACAACATTTAGGTTTTAACCCGCAAAAAGTGTCGAAGCCTTTAAAGTACATGGAAAGTTCCAGCAGTGATCTTCCGAGTGATTTCCGCAACCTGTGGCCTCCGACTGAGAAATACTACAGAAAAAGTTTGGATTATAAAAACGTCTTAATTTGGGCTTTTAAAAGGATCACCATTATTTTAGTTACCTACATATTCTGAATTATAGACGATCTTATTCGGAATGGTCACTAAGAAACTAGCTCTGTTCTTTGGAATAAACAAATTTATAAGTACACTGTTCACTGAAAATGTACACAACTAATTTCGCACGCTTTGTATTGTAGTTATTTCATTTTAGCCTGTTTTACAGTTAAAATGTTACTTAATTTTAAACAGTTGTGAGGCAGTTATGGTAAATTAAATTGGTTCGTATAATTAATATTGGCTATAACGACCCTTTCAATAAACGTAGCTAACTGGTTCCTATCACATTCGTATTTTGTTAAATATTTTGCTAATGAATATAGAGTATTAATTAAACATTTATGTTTTGCTACTGACAGATACACGAGTTGGAACGCAGACGGAAAATAAAACAGACCAGAGTAACGGTCCGTTTACGAGTTAATCAGTTCCTAGCATATCTTGTCTTCATTATTTTAATTAACTATCAATATTATATTTTCCGCAATGGCTCCGCATTGACAAACGAAGAGTCAGTCGGCTAATACGGACTGGGAATGCGGAACCCTCAATTTTCGAGTGTTTGCCCTCAACTTGTTCGTTACTGTTCCATAACAGCATAAACTTGAAACTGAAAAATAGTGGATTCCGGCCCCATACGAATAAAGATTTCGCCGCTCGTATCTGCAACACTCACTTGATAGAAAAAACACCCGTATTCCTAGTGAAAGAAAGGTGACATTTCTATGAATTGATTACCGTAGATCCGAGGTTGAGTAAGTGTAGCGTTAATTTGTCATTCTCGATATATTCTTAATATTACTGTGGGAACATTCCCCCTAATATCTTCGGAAAGTTACCGGTAACGGTCTCCCTGGACGTCAGAAAAATGATCACACAGCTAAACTGGAGATGAGCAGGGCACAATTACTGATGATCTAAGATGATCACAAACCTTGACTATATGGGCCGATGATATCTACCGAATGGCGACTGAGCAAAGGATAAGATTAGCACAGGAGCGAGGAGGACAGCGTCATGAAAAGGAGTTCTATATTCAGAAGTAGATGGAGATGGGCTAAATAAACACTTAGGTACAATATTTATTATACCCATTAAGTACTTACAGGATCACATCCAATTGTGCTGATTCCAAATATATGTATGCTATCATAAAAAAACTATGTAGTAGAACAACCTAAAATTGTATAGTAGCTAAGTATGTTAAGTGTTAAATAATTATAGCGAAGCATTAAATGCCTGAAGCACAAAATATAATTTATGCCACCGTCTTGGAACTTGATGTGTAAATTGTAGTTAATTTTAACTAATTTGGTACGTTCCTCCCATTTCACGGAGTCGAGAGATAAATGATACATTAAACAAGAAAAAACAGGTAAGAGTGAATCGGTATTACGAACTCAAGGTCCTGAGTCGCTAAAAAATATAATAATCTAGTTTAACATATCTGTCAAACGTCTGTCAAAGGATACAAGAAAGCATTAGAAATTGAGGATACAAGAAAAATTGTAACAGTGACGCATTTATAGACTATGGTTATGGCTTAAACAACACTTTACCAATATTACAAAATATTCGTAATAAGTACTGTGACTGTTAACTCCACATAATATACAGGATGTTATCAAATTAGTTGCCGACCGCTTAGGGTGTGCATGCGCTCATTAGTCCGTGGGCTACTCGGTCTGAAATTAGAAAACGGTATAATTTGGGGGTACCAAGTGTCTTTTTTACAGTAGTTAGACATATTCATAAGGATGTTAAAAAAGTATGATAGACATCTCAAAGTGGTAGCTAATAGGCATACGGGCTATTTCAAGATTTCCGTTGTATGACAGGTATGGTTAAAATTAGGAGGTACACATTTTCCTTTTCACGGCTGTTAGGTAAGCTTATAAAAACGTCAAAAAGGCAAGATTGCCATTTATAAGTGCTACCTAACAAAAATAGGGGCCAATCAAAGATGGTGGATCTCAAGTTTTACAAAATCAAATATATCTCGAGAACTATTAAATATATCTAATTACTATCTAGAACAAAATTAAAGGCATATCTGTAAGCTTCATATTTTGCATATACACCATATTGCTAAAACCAACCAATAATTAATTATGATCAAATTTATGAAAATTTCGTGATTTTTATTTTTTTTTGTGTCGTGTTTTTATATAGTAGTCATGACGCTAGAAAAATTAAATATTTTTTTAAAGGTAGTGTATTTAATAAGCTTTAATTTGATGTATATAACTTGTTGGCGGTATTAAAAAAAAGACCCATAAAAAATATTTAAATGAATTGTAGTCATAATCCACCGTATACTTAGTGCTTTAAGAGGCGATTTTTTAATATTTTTCAATCTTGGTTATTTGAAATAAGCACTATTTACGAGTAAGGTATTTACGAGTGGCACTTCCATCGCCTCTTAAATCACTAAGTATACGATGGATTATGACTACAATTCATTTAAATATTTTTTATGGGTCTTTTTTTTAATACCGCCAACAAGTTATATACATCAAATTAAAGCTTATTAAATACGCTATCTTTAAAAAAATATTTAATTTTTCTAGCGTCATGACTACTATGTAAAAACACGACACAAAAAAAATAAAAATCACGAAACTTTCATAAATTTGGTCATAATTAATTATTGGTTGGTTTTAGCAATATGGTGTATATGCAAAATATGAAGCTTACAGATATGCCTTTAATTTTGTTCTAGAGAGTAATTAGATATATTTAATAGTTCTCGAGATATACTTGATTTTGTAAAACTTGAGATCCACCATCTTTGATTGGCCCCCATTTTTGTTAGGTAGCACTTATAAATGGCAATCTTGCATTTTTGACGTTTTTATAAGCTTACCTAACAGCCGTGAAAAGGAAAATTTGTACCTCCTAATTTTAACCATACCTGTCATACAACGGAAATCTTGAAATAGCCCGTATGCCTATTAGCTACCACTTTAAGATGTCTATCATACTTTTTTAACATCCTTATGCATATGTCTAACTACTGTAAAAAGGACACTTGGTACCCCCAAATTATACCGTTTTCTAATTTCAGGCCGACTAGCCCACGGACTACATGATAACGAACAAATTTCGATATGGGACTCATATCGAAATACCGAAAAAAAAAATACTTCCCATAAAAAGTTAATCAGCCCGCTTTGTATAAATAGTACATTACTATAGAGGACGGGAAACGAAGGGTTACAGGCCAAGTAGAAATATATGGAATGTTGATGTTACTTACTTTAAATTGAACCCGGAAATACTATGTATCCGGTGTCATGTGCTAAGATGATATGTAAAGAGATTTCATGTATTTATTTCACACCTAGGACTGCAAACAAACTGTCTTTTGTTTTGATACGTCAAATTGTGACACTAGGTTTTGACGTTCAGCCACAGAAAAAAAAAAAACTTTAGAACTAATGTCTATACCACCAGTTAAAAAGATACCTCAAACAGATTAAAAAAAAAGTTAGGCGCGAATGTTTTTTTAATGTTTTACGATACCGTACTATTGGTTTATTTACAAATTAAATGGTATGGTTCGGCGAAATCAGTTCGGTTTATTTCATGGCAAGTTTGAGAAAAGCACTATACAAATCTCGGCGAGAAACAGGGTTACAGGCCGCGTATCCCTATCTGGCCTCAGTTCCTTCGGCCAGATATATCTACTTGGCCTGTAACCCTTCGTTTCCCGTCCTCTATAGTAATATACTATTACTAACCATTAAATGGTTATTGAAGTATAATCCCATTTAAAGAAAGAATCGTTAGCGTCGATGTCGTTTACGTATGTAAACGACATACAGAAAAAAAATAGTTGAATACGGTACGGTACGGTGGCACGGGGGCAAATCGGCTTTAGGGATGTGAAATAGTTATTTATTATACAAGGGGGCAAAGTTGTTGTTTAACTGTCGTGCCAGTGTTGAGACCTGAGCTAGCGAAAGATTCCAAAATTGAGCCACGAGCGTAGCGAGTGGTTCAAAAACAGGAATCTTGAGCATTGCGAAGGTCTCAAGGCACGAGAGTTGAACAAAATTTGCCGCCAAGTGTAATACAACTTTTTTCCCCTCACTATCGCGAGGAAATATGATTACAAATCTCATCCAAATGTAAATTAACTTAAAGAAACCATTTAAAACTCAATGACGAAACGTATCGTAGAATAGAGTTACTTCTGGAACATAAATATAGCCAATGGCTTACAAAGTCACCCATGAGAACGACCAATTTAACATGTGAGCTCCGATTGCGCATGTTTACTACGGTCATACAGATCCACTTATACTAGGCAGTAGGGGGCTATAGGAATTAGAGCATTGTCAAATTACTTTATTCACAAGTGTGTAAAAAGCGTTTTTACCCGCTCGTATTAAACGATAAACGAGCGCTTTACGAGCTAGTGAGGGGAAAAAATTAAAAAAAAGTGACTCGACATTCGAATGTATCATTCATTCGATCACTGCAGTTTACAAATACTGTGATCTAATACTCCTTACAAAATTAAAAATGTAATTTTGATGTAAATTATATGTGTAATTATGTACTTATTATTTAATACTACATACATACTTATATTAATTAACTTCCCCGCAAAACAAGGTTTTCAAAATATAATCGTGCTTTAGATACAAAATGTTAATATGTATTTGTCAAAAGTAATTGTAATACGACTCTGATATATTTAATGTGACCTTGACCCAATTTGTTGCTGCAGTTACTAATGTTGATAATAATGTCTAACTCCTGATGTTAATTTAAACGACTAGGTACTTACAAAAGTTAAAATCTTTCATTTATTTGTCTTGTTTTAACTTTTATTAGTAATAGTATTTTAGACATTGATTTATTCATCAGTCAGTCATGACTCTTTCATTAGGTGTGTCGCATGACTATTTCGTTCGTATCATGTTCGTATGTGTGCTGCTTGGTTACGTGAAAGATTTCTCTCCAAATTTGTGTCTGTTGAATTTACTTATCTTTTAGTGGTGTGCTGTACGTATTTACCTCGTGCCCCGCTAAAATTGCTGAAAAAATATGTTTGTTTAACTTTTACTTTAACTTTACGTTATCAAGCCTTCCCTCTAAATACTCAAATGCAGCATAGCAGCAGTTGATGCAGCTAGTTATATGTCAAACTCATAGTTGAAAGTTTCCGGGAAAAATTCCGTTTCTTTTAAATGTCATTTTTTCGGATTCTTTCGGAAAAAAATCAATGAGATTCAACATTTTATTTTCGTAAGTAAACATGAGCAATTTTTACGGATTATGATGATAAAAATACGATTATTGTAATTTAATTGTAATAGTACATTGTGCATCAAGGGAGGTAAGTACGGAATTACTAACGAGAGTGTTAGAAGCCCGACGCCATTAGGCGGAGGGCTTTTATGACTCGAGTTAGTATTCCGCTTACCGACCGTGATGCATACAATGTTTTTCATCACACTTGCCAACCAAAAAATAAGTTTAAAGACATAATATTATTAAATGACGTACTGACATTTCTATTACTCCCTAGGGAATTTCACTTTTCTATTACTCCCGCTACGCGCGCAAGCAATGGCGCGCTTAGACAGCAAGTGTGATGAAAAACAGTTTACAATATTTTTGTGGCTGTAAACTCTTTTTTATTCACGAGTTTTGTTAACGTTTCAATGCCATTGTTTCGATCACTGTAAATGACATTACCATGATGGTAAATGATTATGTCGACAATTATCATTAACACACCCCGTTTGTTAACAAGGTGATAACTACAATACTCACACCTCTTTACGAGACAGTAGCCATTCACTATCTATGGAAGATCGCTACAGCATCAATTTGATTGACGTTAGACGATACCGTATAGTAGACCGCTTTTAATTGGTTAAAATAAAAAAGTTAATACCAGTCACACGGGGACATCGACCTTTAGTTTATACTACACAACGCCTAAATAAAAGTTCTATCTATCCTATATGCAAATTAATGTATATTTAATTACATTCCTCTTTTAAAGTACATAATCTGCTATCTTGCTCTACGAGGAATCTCCAAATGAAAAATTAATTAGCATGCTAATTATAAAATTCGCAACTTTTGATATTTCATTTTAAAATAAAAATTCATAAGTATTGAAGCTCGCAGGCTAATACTGTCCAGTCCATTAAGATTCCAAAAACATTAAATATTGAACGATTCTCTTAAGACCTCTGATTCTAATATTTTATTATAAGTGTGCAAACACAAATAATATTTAAATCAGTAGGCTTACGATGGTCCCGTGTTTAATCGTTTGTCGTCGTTGCCGTCACGTTCTAACAAATATGCAAGTGGGAATGTGACACGTAGCACAATAAGCGGCACAAAACGGGCGTAACGTTACAATTGGCATTAAATAATTATGCAAGGATATAATTATTTCATGCCAATTACGTCGTTTGAAAACTTATAACGTATTTATCAATTATCATATCAATGTAAACGTAAGCGTGCTATTTGAACATGTCTCAAGAAAGTTTTAAAAAAATGAAGACATTATCCAGTATCCCTATTTTGCTACTATTTCTATATAACCTTCGTCTATTGTTTCGCATAATTAAGAAAATATACAATCTACAAAAAGTCAACTGTAAACCAGCATAATATTTTCTTCGGTTACCGCGAGGATTACACATGAAATAAAACTATGAAAACGGATAAACTCGCGTATATTAACTAATTTTAACTTAATTCCGACGTTTCGAACACTTTACAGGGTTCGTGGTCTGCGGATGACTCCCATGATGTAAACCAGCAATTAATCATAGAATCTTGTATTACGAGTATTAAAAAGATGGTGACATATTAGGACAAATGATAATGATAGTTATCGCTAGCAATTGCTCATTTACACTCGACCAATTGGAACCCTAGGCCATGAACCATGTCAAAATGAAAAGCCGTTTGAAATGTCTTACAATCTGATTGATAACGTTACTTTGACATGGTTCCTGAGTGGCCTAGGGTTCCAATTGGTTGACTGTACCTACCTTTATTTTGTTCATAGTTATAACAGTTAAAACTCGGCATTCCGGCATATTTGTTTGATTAGTTTAGAATTTTAGTCAACTTCGGGGCTAATCTATTTACGTATATTTCAACTTATATTCATCGTATAGTGAATAAGACTTACTTTTACGTTACACGTCTTACTTTACGTTGCTTGGTCAACGGAAGTTTACACTAGTCCAGTCCGCTTTCCAGTTCAAATCTCATTTCTTTTAATGGCACGTCCAGCCCGTCCAGGACGTAATTAAACTTTGCATGTAAAATAATTTCTTATATATTATGTACATACCTACCGTAAAGTGTTCTTCAAATTGGTTTATATTTTATACCTTGATTTCGTTGCTATGCATCCTGTTGTCGTAAAGAGATCGTATATAATTTGCTTGGCGCCAGTGAGAAATTTAAAGGTATTCTGAGACTGTATGCAGTTTTTCCTTGGTCCATTTGATATTAGTAAGCAAATTTAAAAAAAATGAGGCACGTCACGTTAGTAAACGCTTTTCATTGTGTGGTCACCCTAATGAACGCTTTGCTGAGGAAATGTTAAAAAGCAATTTATTTTATATTGTACGCCATCAATTCACGTTAAAATATATATGTATGTAGTCAAGCTTTTTACCTAAACCTCAGTACCACAAACCTTTATTAATAATGTTTTCTCAAACATGCAATGCAATGTTGTCATTATGTTCATCATAATAGGCTTTAAAGTATGACGTTGCAGGCGGATGACCTCGAGATAATAGTAAAGGATTTTCATACGAATTTAACGGCCTAGGCCGCCGGCATACCTACTCAACCGGTAAGCCCATCTTTCCCGGCGTCTGCAGTAATGTACTATTATATTTTCGGAGATTTTGATTATTTTATTAACTCATAGTGTGTGAACTGAGGGACCACAAACAAATATAAATTTGGCGAAATGGATTAATAGTTGTGCTTACAATCTTCTTTGCGATTTTTACTAATGTTTGCAAAGAAAAATGCATTTATTTTTTGTACGAATGAACCGATTTATTAGTTATTACATTACATGTGGTCCCTCAGGGACCGAAAAAGGAAGACTTTTTAGTGTATAATCATTGCCAAATAACGTTTCGGTCATTACGAATGCGTTTAAATATGTTTTTACTAAATCTATAACATTAAAATAAGCTAGCATATTAAACACTTGCCCAGAAGTGTAAGGTTCAGTGTGTGAAGTGTGTGAACTGAGGGACCACACGTTTGGCTGTATAACTTTTTAGTGAATTCTTTACAAATTCCAGGATTATACTACAAAATTTTTTTTTATAAATTTCCATTAACCATGTCTCATATTCTTTATTAATTAAACTGGACATTATTAATTTATACTACAAAAAAAAAAAGAAACATTACAAAACAATAACCAATTTAAAATTAACAAAATATCATTCGCATCATAGGCTTCGTCAAGTGGGTACAAGCACAAATCAGCAAAAGGCATCGTCATCACACAAACAATGATACTATCCGCAACAGGCTTCGTTATTATGTCCTTACGTTAAATCCAATTCATTCAAAAAGGATCACCCCAAATTGTATCCGGTGCAAAGGTTCCCATCACACTAGCAGCGTTTCCACGCTGTATAGCCAACGAGATCCTCTGCACCAGATACGATCCGGAGCGTGGATCACAGCCCCTCTCCCTAAGCCGTCGACCAAGCTCCCTCACAAACGACCTAGCCTCTGCGCCCCAGGGTCCCGCAGTCTCCACCGCAATCGGCACGAAATCGTGCATTGGTTCTAGGGCGCTGTACTTAGCATGCTTAAGCTTAGCCGCATGCTCCGCGGCGGACCCAGCCGCCCTAAGCGTGAGGCTGAGGTGGGACGGTGCAAACGTGCAAACACACGTGGCATCCCACAAGAGGCACCGTCCCTTCTTCCACGGAACCAATGTAAGCCCGTCGGGTCTTTTACCGTCCGTGCGAGACACAAAATAATTCTCTACTACTACTAAATTTTGCACATAAGTACCACCACCAACACCATCATACCAACCACTATTAAAATCTAAATGGTCCCTCAGTCCACACGCACAAAAATAATTAGAGGTTGAATTAGACTTACAATACGGTATAGAATTTATCGGAGCTGTTCCTTCTATTTATTGAGTTCATTCATGATTGATATATTTTTGTACGAATTCAATTACAATTCATCGATATCATTATACAAAAAAAAAATTCAACAAAATTGACGTGTGACATTCAATTAGTCCGCCTAACTTCCACTGGGTGTTGCACTCTCATCTAATTCGTGGAGCCATTAATTGTAATCTATGTAAGATAAGTCGCCCATGTGATATCTAAAACTAGATTCTGTATAAATGCGCTTAGTTGTGTAGCCAAAGTAATAAGTTGTGTTATTCAGCTCAACGCACCACAGCTGGAATCGCTAATGAGAGAGTGCAATTCAAATCAACTGATTTATAAGGAGTGAGTTATTTAGCTGGCCGCACGTGCGATATTTATACATTTAAATGACCATGCGCAATTATCTGATATGCATTCAGGAATCTGCATTAGATAGGAGTTCATGTAACAAAATTGGAACAGTAGCCCTCTCCTATTGTTCGGTTGCCTTGGTCAAAGTCAAAACGGAAGTTTTAATAGATTAGTTTGATTCATTTATATCTTCTTATAGATAGACTGGAATTTCATTTGGTCCATTAGATATCTGTTGTATCGATCACTTAATAAGACAAACTCGATTTATCTCGTGGCTAACAAATAAACAATGAATAAAATCTTATAGTCTCTAACCAAACAAGGAAGTACTGTCTACGACAATACTTTTCCTTTTCTGAATCGTGTTTATTGTGCTGTAGAGATTTATTTACGAGTGAGTGTGTACAATTGTAATCTAAACCGGTAGGAAAGCGATATCGATACTTATATTAGCTCGTTAGAGTCGGCGGGCCTTGTCCGGATGGTATCGCTTAACCCCCTCAATTAGCGTGCCCTGCCTATCGCGGCAATAACCCGAAACAGCGTACGTATAACCGACCTGCATTCGTGACGCGACGTACGAACCGAACCACTATACGTACACTTAATTATCCGTAACTATAAATTTTAAAAGCGATGATAAGGTCCCGTTGCGGTCTCTGGGAACGCTGCTCGCCGGTAATGGCGCCTGGCGAATTAAATTTAATTAATTCCCCCTCGCCGAACATACTCGCGGGTTCGAATTCGGCCAGAACGGTAGCCAATACAAACTGAGATATGCCGTTAGTCACCGAGGAAACGACTAACTGCGCACGAGGTTACAACCATCAGATTAGCTTCTCATTCATTGATTTCATGTGCATGCGAATGATGTAGATCACTTTGATTTAATACCACTCAAGATTATCGTCTTGCTTTACAAACCTAGGTCACACTCACGGGTCAGAGATAGTTCACCTCTTACCGTGGGCGGCACATCCGCAACACGCTAATGGCTAGAGTAAATAAGAACGATTCTTCTATCTATCAACGATATAGTGATAGGGAAATCAAATCAAATGGGTAATCGGGGCACAAAATCAAAACTTTAACAGATATATAATTAGGTTATTAATAACTATAATCATATGTAGAAACACTTCATTCATTTTTGTTTTATAATGTTACGTTTTTTAAAACATATTTTGTCATTTAAATATTATGTTGTCTACAATTTATTTTTTAAATTCATGTATGCATTTTTACCACCTTGTCACTAAAATCGACGTCATGTTTCATAATAACGAAGTTTTCTATTCATTCGTTATACTTTTCTAACACTTCACCTCCAACTATTAATTTATTCCAAAGGTATTGATCACCCAGTATACAAGAACACGTTAATTACTGCCCCAATCTCACAGGTGAACTTTACGACTTTATGATAGAGGCCCCCAGTCATGTGGGTCGCGGACTTATTAAGATATGGCTAATTAAATTTTGTTCTCAACGTGTCTCTGTAGCCAAAAGATCAGATTGAAATAAAAAATACGTACTATTTGTGAAACAGTTTGCCCCCGTGTTACTTAACGAACCAGTTCCGAACATTTACTTTGCATGCAGTTTCCTTTCTACCTGACAAATTAACTTAAGACAAGTTAAGATGCCACTCCGGTTTAGTATTCCTCGGGCAACTTGAAAGGGTCTAATCTTGATGTCGTAGTTTTATCATTGCCTCTAATTTTCTAAGCTATTTACACTTGTAATATTCAAAGTCTCGTCACTTCCGTCAGCGTGTCCATAATGAATAACAGTTATTAATTAAGTACATCTTAACGGTATGTTAAATATATTTATTTTACTGTTTATTTCAAATATGCAACGTTAAATATATATTTTTGAGTCTTATATGACACAGTTGATAGGAAACGAGAGAACGAATGAAGTATGAAGAGAAGTAATGTCCTGTGCAATAAGTAATTCAATAAAAAACCTGCTCGGGCCATGCTCAATATAGGGTTCCGTAGTTGAAAACGGCTGAGTCAATTATGTTTGGAATAGTTTTATTTTAAAGTAGGTGAATCCATGAGTCATGATTATTTCCATATTTTTTGGAATCATAGATTAAAAGTTTGAGGGATGACACATTAGAAAAAAAGTTTATTTTGTGACCCTTATTATTTTTAAAAGAACTATTCAACGATACCACTTTACTACTAGGCGGGGTCAACAAAAAAAAATCTACATTTTATTTTACCACCACTTTGTCGGCGTGATTAATGTGTATACGTATACCCGTACCAAATTGCAAATCTAGTACTAACGCCGCGGCCACGACATCGGTCTAAGGCGACCGGCTTAGCGGAAAACGTATGGTGCTCCCTCTCGCACCCATATCGGCATCCCGGTCCCACTCATGGATTCGCTCGCCGCTGGTCGCCTTAGACCAATGTCGTGGCCGGGGCATAACGGACACTGAGCTATGCTGCGGACAGACCGACGTACATAGCGAAACTACATATAAGGGATCCTATTTACTACGGAACCCTAAAAACTACTATAAATACTTTCTACAATTGACTGGAACCTAAATATTGGCATGGGTTACCACTATAATGTTTGACGCTAATCTAATGAAATATTGAATATTCGTTTTAATACAAACTTACTTTAATATTCATCTTAAGTTGAACTTACGCGTAAACAACTTTTGAAAAAGCGACGTTCTAAGCACGACGTAATGGCATCGTGAAATGAAATGCCTCCATTTCTGTATATTGTTTGAATAATATAAATTTGTAGAAATTAGGCAGAATTTTAAAGGAAACCGTTATTTACAAAAGGGCCGGCGACGTATTCATTAGGCGGGCGGAAAATCATTACTTTGACCGCCCCAACAATATATCAGTCAACCAACATTACGCATGCGGTGGTATAGTGCACGCAGCGAGTGCAAGCCGCTGTTCCGCTGCGTTATGCGACCGCGCTCTTTGTTTATGTTAGTATTTACTCCACATAAACGGAATGAAACTTGTTGACCGCGCCGCCCGATAACGGAGTGTTTTGTCTGCAATTAAGAACAGCGAGAGCGGGTCAACCGCCCGCTCGCGCATTACTACAGAGTTATGGAGACATTTTAAGCGTGTCAGACATGTTTAACTACATAGCTGTCATGCTGTATAAACAGTGACGTTGTAAATAATCTACTACGTCGCAATTATTGCAGTCAATAATTATGATGTAATGAAATGTGAAGTAAGGCGCATTACTGAACGTTCGCCTACGCCGCGCCTCGAGGCTGTATTTATTGTTTTATTGTTATGGTGTTTTGTCAATGGCCAGCTTTCTCAGAAAATTAGATTGGGTTCAAATGTGATCCTAACGAATATAAAATTATCACTTGCCTTGCTAGCTGTAGTAACAATTTCGCAGTACCTACTCGTAGCAAGAGCCTGGTACTTAATGAAAACAAATTGGTACAGTTTTTATGAATTAGTTTCACTATTTATCATTTAAGTACATACTTTTGATTCTATGTAAGTTTGTATTTAAATAGTTGTTCTGTTGTTTATGTTCAAAAAGCTTTTCAAATAGTGGGTCATTCATTCTAGTAACGCAAAATTTCCATTCACAAACTGGACCACCATTCGCTTATTATCTCCTTACATTCACTACAGTCCTAAGTAGCTGTAATTAAGTCGATTAAGATGCAAATTGACGCCACGCAGCGTTTCATTCGATTCGGCACAGCTGTTATAAACGACCGCTGCCTTCTGGTATTGAAAACCGATGCCCCACGGTGCGGCTCTCGGCCGCCGTGAGTTAGGTCAGTGCGAAGATAACGAGCCGGTAAACAGAGGACAATAATCGTTCGTCGTAGCCCCGGGAGCCCGCTAGACGCAAATGGGCCCATCAACCAGTAGGCTAATTGACTACTTGTCAAGCTATTCCATGGTAGGATAGGTGCTAATCTAGCTCAATCTCAATCATTTTTCATATAATTGAATCCAATAATGAGAGTTTTCTTCTCAGCCGTAATGGACTTAAGGATTAAGTTACGACATGGAACCAGCATCTTGTGATTCTTGTGAAACAACCATAAACTCAATTATTACTTACTTCCTCAGTTTCAATAAATTTAACGACGTGAAAGATACATTCTGCAACAACCGATAAATCAAGATTCCGTTACACATAACAACATAACACAATTGTGCAAGTTCACAGTTACTAGACTTCCTCATACTCGTATTTTATCCGCCACCTAGTAAAATGTCCAAAAATTACAACACCTAAATATCCAAAACGCACGATGCCGTTGAGGCAATGATACGAGTATCATAGGATAGATAACAACCGACTGCGTACTCACTCGTGGTGGTAACCATAATTATTAGTGTGAGTTGGTGGACGAATCGATATGGTTAGTAGGAAAAAAGGATCGCGCTCTACCTCAGTTTACTAGGTGACCACGGTGCATGAAACAGCATATAACACAACAAAGCCTTTTTTTAAATAAATTATATTTGTCCACAGCATACGCTGACGGGCCACAGTGCTAAGGTGATGGCTGCAAAGTTCCTGGGAGAGCCCACCAAAGTGATCACCGGCAGCCATGATCGGACGCTGAAGATATGGGACCTAAGAAGTAAAATGTGTCAGTATTTTGCTCACATCTTATTTAACACGAATTTCAATTCAGAATATTATTAAGTTGTTTTTGATCTGGTTTCTCATACTGTTATTATAGCTGGACGCTGGAAGGAAAAATAGATGCATTAAGACTTACTTAGTTATTTGCATAAAATACAGCCATTAGTTAATCAAATTATACAGTCCCCTTACGAATTTAGAATATGCATGCACAGGTCGTGTGCGCCAAATTACTTGCAATTTTGATTTAAAAAATGTGCTCGAGCCGAAGACATACTTTACGTTCTTTCTTGTGCGGCGGATTAAAAAAAACAGTATAGCGTTATGATTTTTTTTTTCAAAATAAACCAATTCATCTCTTACATTTTCTATTTTTTTTCTATGTATTCAGGTACTCGTAAACTTAATCATGAATCACTTTTTAACTTACAGTTTCAAAAAAAAATTGGTATTCATAAGATATTTTCTAAAAATCATAAGAGAAACAAAGAAGAGACGGTGGAATGTTTCAGTTACACTACCACCTATCTAATACAACGTTACTTTGGTGATTTTGATACCATTTTTCAAAAACAATTACCTATTATTAAAATTAACCATGGCAAGAACGATCAGGTATTCAATTAGTGCAATTCTCGTTAGGCCCCTTGTAACAAGCACTTATATGCTGGTGCTTATTATGCTAGCAATAAAATGTTTAATACTTCATAGCCGCTGATACGCTGCTACCTTCCGCTAGCATTATTTCTTATATTAAAAGCATAATCTCTATATTTTTATTGAAATTCTGTCTAATTATTTATTTTTATTATTTAATCAGATCATCCTAATCTTGAATATATGATTTTATGACTATGTTGTGTGTAAATATTGATTAAATGATATCGATAAATCTACAAAATCCGTGCTTATTTTCTCTTTATAATCATGCTTGTAAAATATAGAAATACTAATAGTCATTTCGTATTGTGTGTGTAATTCCTATATACCGTAAAGCCGGGTTACTCTGTCCCAAAAAAAAGATAGGTTTTTCTTCTCATTCGATTTAATTGAACTACAACACCTTTATGCTTCAATTGATAAATTAGAAGTAAAGTTAAGAGTGTAATCAAGTAATTTACACCTTTGCTTTTTAATAAAATAATATCCAAGTGTTTTTTTGGTTCGTAATATTTAGGCTAAAGTAATACACCGTATTTTTATTGATTTCCGTTAAATTAAAGGGAAGCTTATTTAAAAATAATCAATTTGTCTAAGAAACTAGTGTCTTAACTCTTACGGTTATTGAGTTATTAAATAAATAAGTTTAATGACTGAGCAAGTGTATTGCAACCTTTATTACATCCTACGTAATGAAACTTATTATGACATATGCCGTCAGTCACCTGAGATCTTATTCTTTAGGTTCTCTCACACTTACCATTTCATTTATTATGTATGAAAACGAAAAGATTTTTTTTTTCGAATTTGACTAAAAGCAATTTACCAAGTAGCTCCAATTAACGTACCACGTTGCAGCCTGTGAAATTTATCGGAATTCAAAAAAAACACTGTGTATATTCGGGAGGGTTATTTTGGCCCATGACTTTTATTTCGTGTTGAAGCGTAACGCTTATTAATTATGAAAATACGTAGCATGTTTAGACAAATTACGTATAAAATAGCACCAATTTATCTTCTACATTGTTTGTTTTATTGCAGTAAAATTAAGATATAATCAAAAAGACAACTGCAAACAAAAATAATGATTGTGATATAAATTTACAACTACATCATACAAGTCTTTTCATATACTTCTTATTTCGATTAATTCTAACGTTTGTCCTGAATTTCATCGGCATATAACTTTTTTATGCTGTGCTTTTTGCAACTTTTAGAGTATCTTACTATTAAAAACTATTTAGTTATTTACTTCACGATTTTCCTAGTTTCTCGTTTAAGTAGTTTTCGCATAAACATGTGATAGACAAAAGTTAGACAGACGGGCAGACTTATTATAAAATGAACAATTCTAGTATGTGTCGGGATGCAAAATTCATATCTAAAACGATAACAATAAATCATCTAATTTACGAGATATGATAAATTTAATTTTGGGCCAAAGTTACCTCCTAGGGCCAAAGTAACCCGGCTTTACGGTACGGGCTTTTATATTTACAGCTTTAGGCACTGGTCTCACCGCGAGCTACTAAGCTATGAACTATCGGCTATAAACACGAACAAAAGATACGCACTCCCGCGTAAATAAAAGAGACACGGCGATACTCGCCCGGCGTTAATAGCTGATAGCTGGGCGAGTATCGCCGTGTCTCTTTTATTTACACGGGAGCGCGTATCTTTTGTTCGTGTTTATAGCCGATAGTTCATAGCTTAGTAGCTCGCGGTGAGACCAGTGCCTTACTCCCAACTCGAATTGTACGCGAAAAGAAGTGTCGCCAAAATTTCATACAGTGTTTTATTTGTTTGTTTGGTAAATTTAATTATTAAATTCAAACTACTTAGATCTAAAATAGGCCCATGTGGCTTCCTACCCAAGATATTAGCATTTCCTCACTGTATCGCATTTCTGATATATTATATTTTGTGATTATCCAAGTGACCATAAAAAAATGTGGGAACGCTCCTTTATTTCCTGCTTAAAAAATGTAGATTATTTCCTGCATAAAAAACAGGAAACTTGAAGATGTTCCGCGACTGCGCTGCATAGATTTACAAAAATAAAGTAGCATTTAGCCACGACAAAGATTAAGCTTGATAGGATTTTCTAACGATTCATGGGTTAATGAAAAGAGAATGTTTCAATGAGTAAATAAACTTAGTAAGTATAGAGGGACCCATTCGCCCAGGGATTCCAGTCTGGCCATTTGAAACTAAGGCCTCTAACTTCACACTGCCAGTTCGACACTATAGCTTTCTTAGACTGGCTCAAACTTACCGTGCTTTAGAAACTCCGATGTAAACCAGTATAAAAATGTGTTTCTGTCAACTTTCAGTATACATATTTTTTGTTGGCTATCACCATCATCAGTTATCGTCATTAATTACTATTTGAGTTTTTTATGGTGTTAGAATTGAACAGGGCCCGTCAAGTTAATAAAATATTGATTGAATGAAAAAGGATTAAGTCTTTTTTCAGTGATTAGCAACGTCTCATGAAATTAACTAGATACAATACTAAGATTATTACTACTTAATATAAGGTATTATGTATACAAGAACTATTTCGACGTTAGTAAAAACATGTCCATTTATACAACGTAATCTGTTTATTTAACTTTTAGCACAAGAAAAATCACCAATTATCACCATATTCATCGCACAAATCATGTGCAATTTTTTGTTACTCTCTGCTGAACAGCATTATAGCTAGTAAAAAATACATGTATACTTTTCTTTAAGATCACTATTTAAATATAACCACCAGATGTCAAACCCCGAATAAGCATTATTAAAAAAAACGTTGGCAATAAAATACACGTCATATTGACTAGGGGGGGGAGTCTTGAAAATATCACCAAATATCACCATGGGAGGGGAGAGGCCCAAAATAGGCCAAAATCGTATGACATGATTAATGGAAAAGCCCTGAGTGTATATACATAGTTGAGTATTATTATTTAAGTTTTTGACGGTCTCCGTAGCCACGAAGCTGGAAGGTACGGGTTTCAAATCCCGGCGAGGGCATTTATTTGTGAGTCAATCATCAGAAATATGTTTCTTGGTCATGTTTTTTATGTATGTATGTATGACTATTACCCACATCAACGGATAGTCTTTCTATATCGTCGGGGATAGTGCAATACCATGTAACTACCAAAGCAGATCAAATATCAAACAATTGACACTCAAATTAACACTAATTGAATGTGTTAGTTACGCGATATTGCACTATCCCCGACGATATCATATTCCTCGTATCACTTACTATGTTACCAACATACAGGTGTAGTGAGAAATTACTTGCCTTCGGAAACGTTCGTAAACACATGCTGTTTCAGGCAGTGTCACCGAGTCTGACTGAAGTAGCATGACAGCTATTACTGTCAGTCTCAGTGAGATAGACTGAAACAGCATGACGTTGACGAACGTTTCCGAAGGCAAGTCATTTCTCACTACATCTGTACCACGCTTGACACGCAGTATAATTACGTAGGTACAGAAACTAAGTTTGCGGGGTCGTCGTGCAACGACCTGGTCACCTCGGACAGCGCTGGATCCACCATCATCTCGGGACACTTCGACAAGACGATACGGTTCTGGGACATTCGCACTGACATGTCTGCCAACCATATAATACTCCAAGGAAAAGTCACCTCGCTAGACTTGAGTAGAGGTAAGCGCACTATATCCAAATAACATTGACATTATTGGTTGTACTTTCTGTAACGTTTAAACCCGTTTCATGCGTACCCGTGTCACCAATACACAATTACACCACGCAGATCAGAGTGAATTTTTCAGATTTTTATTGGCACTATTCAATGTAATTTCAAGAATATATGAATCATTAGTATCATTAAATGTATATTATTGTTGCAAAAGTTCATGTGCATCGCTTTAGCCAATGTTGAAAATAATTGTTATTATGAAAATAGGATACGATGTAAATTTGAGAAAGCTCAAGTTTACTGTAAATAATATTTGTCATTAGAGATCTTTAAAAAATAAGTACTGTAAACATTTGGTCAGGGGCCGATTTTCTATGCAAACACGGCTACGCTCTTTAAATGCCATCTAATTAAATTTATAATATTTTAATTAGACATGGAAAGCATTTATTTTAGCATTATTATTTTTATGAAATATATTTTATAAATACTCTAATTTATGTTCTAACTTTCGTAATTTTTCTTAAAAAATTTTAATATAGTGCAAAGCTCTCGCTAAATATAAATCTATTCAAACAATACTATAAATAAAATAAAATATTCCACTAATTCCTTCGACGACTAATTTTCCAATACATTACATAGGTACATAAAATATAACTTACATACCGATTTAATATCATCACACACACACACACACACACATCATCAGCCTATGATAGTCCACTGCTGGAGGTAGGCCTCTCCTATTAACTATGCGTATAGACGCATTAGGAGGTAAATGCCCATAATCGCCACGCTGGGCAAGCGGATTGGCGATCGTAGTAATATGTCCACTATGATGACGCTGCTGCCCATCATCAATCGTTATCAAAAAAAAAAAATGGTCAGTGACACTTCAATCCCTTAGTCGACTCTTACGACACCCGCAGGAGGAGTTGGGGTGGTGACAAATGTATTCTTACTGCCGTCACCACACGGCTCCCGCTGCTTAGTTTAATATCATATTGATTATAAAAGAGTGAACAAAGTTACCTTTTCAATCAAAACTCGTGATACAGCTCCTAGATTAAGGTACATTATTAAATAAACTAAGAACAAAAATAAAAAAGTACTCCACTTATTCAGTTAGAATTTAAAGCGTCTTACGTTATATGCTAAAATACGAGCAGGATTATTTTTAGTTACTCCAGGATACTATCACAAAGATGAGCAATTTCGTAAAAAAGTACAAAGGACTCTTAACTAACACCTATTTCGATGATTACTTGTTTTGTTACACGTTTGGTCCCTCAGTAATAGTGTAATAACAAATTTTCTCTCAACCGCGGACAAGTAATAACGGCTACCACTGTCATGTAAAACGATAATTACTACGTAAGCCGAATTTGTATGATGTATAATCAACGCCTTAGGGTTTTAATGAATAACTATCCATGTTTTTGTACTATGACAGGTGTAATATATCAACCCAAAACAGTTACGTGCCATAAACGGCTTGTTAATTTCAATAGAGTTAAGACCAACATTAGCTGTTAATTGAATGAACGGCGAAGCGCAACTATTGGTATTCGTGTCAGCAAAAGAACGTGACGTGTACTTGCTGCCCGTTTCCGTTAGCGTTATGCGTCCGATCAATCCCTTTTTGTCAGTGACGGCGCACGAAACGTTGAGATTGATACCTTCAATCAAACAGAGTGGCGGTACTCGGCGAAGACTGATTAAATCACGTCGATTTCGTCGCCGGCGAACAGTCGTCGAACAGCAGACGGACAAATGAATGGGAGAAGGTTCACAGTTACGCGTCACGGTCGATCCCGATGCATCAGCAGGCCATCGGGACTCATTGCCTAAAGTGCTCCATTCACTGATATATAGGTAAATAGGATAATATCCTAAACGTCTAATAAAATCAAAAAATATTTTTGAAACGTAATATTTTGTAACTATACCTAACACATAATTTTGAAATAAAAAATTACATATATGAACAATTTATAAACCTATATACCTATTTATATTCCTATACCTGTCTAAAATTGGCCCTTGTGGCACTGTGCCGAGGATGCTGGCGGCATTTGCTCGCTGTATCGCAATGCTGATACGCTTTGCGAGTAAGAACATAAATGACATTATCACTAGCTCGCGCTGAGCCGCTAATATAAATATGCGGTACTTCATATTATACGTATACAAAAAGACAACAAAACAGGCTAAGTGAACAAATTTAAAAAACAACAACATTTACGAGTACGGTGCACTAATACACCGAGTAATGCACCCTGCATTTAATCCTGAATGAAAAAAAATATTAGGATAGAATAGAAGATTCTAAGAGGAATTCCTAAGCGTATTGCGTTAACGCCCACGGTTATTATATTTTTTGCTTCCGTGAACCATGTGCTGATTTTCACACCACCTTTAAGGAGAAAAAAGAAACAATAAGACAATTTCATTATCATTCTCGTGACCAGATAATGATATCAAACTAAAATTTATGTAGTCGTGAAGCGTAAAAGTGCCACTTTGTTTGATCTTAACAGAGAAGAAATGTGACGTTTTGAATCTTAGCAGCGAGCAAAAAATTAAGTGTTAAGGCAAGATAATAACCTACTAACTCTTCTGTAACGCCCTCATTGCACTTTTCTATACCTACGCAGCCTGCAGAGTTTGATTCTCGACATCTGCATTAATGCACTATAAGAAAAACATCGTAAGATACAGCATGGTCATTTTAACTCACTGTCAATAAATAATCAATAAAGCTTAATGACCCATAAAGACTTAAGTACACACATTTCCTTAAGTTACGGGTCTGGAAATTGGTTTCTGGGAAAAATAAACAATTACAAGTAATTATTACAGTAAGACGACCACTGTTATCTGCACTCGTACTTTCACATTTCTGATTAAGAGCGATAAACAGAGATGAGATATAGGGACCTGCAACTAAGAAAACTTCCAATTAAATATATTTTCCCCTCACTAGCTCGTAAAGTGCTCGTTTATCCTTTAATACGAACGTGTAAAAACGCATATTATTCACTTGTGTGGCAAAGTAATGATCTTGGTTTTGGAATAACAAAACGTAAAATGCTCATGGAAATTGTTCCATATTAATGATAATTAAATAATTTGTTTGAGAATTTAGTGTAAAATACAAACCTTTATATAATATGATGATTTTAACATATAAATCCTAAAATTCCATAAGTAACAATTGTTTTAGTGAATGATGATAAGATGACTAGATGCAATCACAAAACGCAGAAAATGTCAACGTCAACATTGTCAAAGAATATTATAGGTTATAATCTTTATTTACCGACTCGAACACGCATAAAAATATTAAACTAAACAACTTTCAGGGTGTTCTGTTATAATTTTGTAAAAATAATGAATGAGAATGATTTAATAATGCATTGGCGTTGGTGTGCAACTACAGGAATGTGTTAAATCGTGCTGCGTTTACTTTTTCGTGGTAAGTTTACTGCGACAAAATCTTGCATTAAATACATGATGCATTTGGAAAATTACTATCACTAACCCGATGATGATTGTAATGTGAACAAATAATTACCTTTTTCGAGTTTCCTCGCTATAGTGAGGGGAAAAGTTTTGTGTTACACACGGGTGCAAATGTATTTTACTTCTCGTATGTTAAAACACTCGCTGCTCAGGATTCTATTTTAGAACCACTCGCTTCGCTCGTGGTTCAACTATAGAATCCTTTCGCTTGCTCGTGTTTCAATTTCATACTCGCGGGTAAAATACAGCTTTGCACCCTTGTATAACAAATAACTATTTCACATTAGTCGCCAATTTAATGTTATGTCCTAATCCCGAACGTTTTATATTTTTCAGTGCTCTTCTATATCCACTTGACGATTTTTGTTACATTGGTATCATTATAATAAAATATTTTAAAATAAAAATAAAACCGCCTTCAAAAATTCGCCCGAACTAAAAAGTAAAAAATAATTTTATTTCCTACTTCTTAGGATTTCCTACCCAAACCTTTAAACCTAGGTATCCTACAGGTATCCTACAGATTTCTTAGAAGTCGGTGCCAAGCCAAATACGTTCATAGGTATATACTCGTATTAGATAGAGCTTTGTAACTTACTGTCAGTCCGATTATGTTGTTATCAACAGAATGATCTACCTCAGTCATTTTGATTAAAGCATAACCGGTGTGACAGTAAGTTCTATGACTTGACTATAGACAAAAATCTATCAAATACGGTCATATACTCGCGAAGTGAACATATTTGGCTTGGCACCGACTTCTAAGAAATCTGTAGGATACCTGTAGGATACCTAGGTTTAAAGGTTTGGGTAGGAAATCCTAAGAAGTAGGAAATAAAATTATTTTTTACTTTTTAGTTCGGGCGAATTTTTGAAGGCGGTTTTATTTTTTTTTTTAAATATTTTATTTTACGCTTTTTAGTAGTGTAAAATCGTTATTTAGTATGCACTGCACTGTAATAGGCCAGAAAACTTGAACTGGATAACTTAAATATTCAAAGAATTATCCCATTATCGAGGAGATATACAGTGTATCATCAGTAGGTATGAATAATTTCAAAGATTATAGGTAACAGCCTTAGCATGCCTATATTATTTAAAGAATCACTAACCGCTAACCAACATATCATAACTACTAAGCAAAAACTTGAATAGATCTCGAAAATGTATGACAGTTGTTACATTCAAAGAATTACTTAATCGTTAAGGAGTTATACCTTTCGTCATCAGCTCACCAATATGAGACTATGACCACCTAAAGGCAAATACTCAAATAGCTTCCAAAATATATGAACTATGTTATATTTAAAGAATTATCCCCCAACTCCTAATCTCTAAGGAGTTGTACCTTCCATCATCAGCTCACCGACATGAAAGGATGACCACCTAAACGCAAAGACTCGAATAGCTTCCAAAATACATGAAATATGTTATATTTAAAGAATTGTCCCCCAACTCCTAATCTCTAAGGAGTTGTACCTTTCATCATCAGCTCACCAACATGAAAGGATGACCACCTAAAGGCAAATATTCAAATAGCTTCCAAGCCTTAGCATGCCTATATTATTTAAAGAATCACTAACCGCTAACCAACATGTCATAACTACTAAGCAAAAACTTGAATAGATCTCAAAAATGTATGACAGTTGTTACATTCAAAGAATTACTTAATCGTTAAGGAGGTATACCTTTCGTCATCAGCTCACCAACATGAGACTATGACCACCTAAAGGCAAATACTCAAATAGCTTCCAAAATATATGAACTATGTTATATTTAAAGAATGAAATAGAAACACAAGTAAAGAAACGAAGATATGTAACAAACAAGGATAGGCTAAGATGAGTAAGATGTTTCTCTAAACATATCTCACTGAGAACAAAAGTGGTTTTGTCAGCATGCCATGCAAGTAAACTAATAATTACCAAATCACACAAATTACTAAAATTAAATTAACATACAATGCACACACACAGATTATCACATTACAACCCCGTCCCTTGCCGTTTCCGGTGCAAAAGTACCCATAACGCTGGCAGCATTTCCACGCTGGATAGCCATGGATAACCTTTGCACCAGAAACGACTCAGAGCGGGGATCCTCTCCCTTTAGTCTGAGCCGGCGACCAATGTCCTGCACAAACTGCTTCGCATCTCCACCCCAACAGCCCGCTGTCTCCACCGCTAAAGGCACGAATATGTAGCCGGGTCCCAAGGGCGCGTACTTCTGGCGCTTCACTGCGGCTGGAGTCTCGGCAGCGGCTCCGGCCACGCGAGATGTACGACCGATATGGGTGGCGGCGAATGTGCTGACACATGTAGCATCCCACACCAAACACCGCCCCCTCTCCCACGGCACCAGCGTTAACCCATCCGGACGCTTACCATCAGTGCGGCTAAGACCCGGTGGCTCAAGAACCGATGGAACGCCTGCTGCTCGCAGTGCCCTCTGGACAATGTCGTTTAGGGCGTGGTGTCGCGGATGCCTACCACTACACCGACGGCAACCCAAAGCATGATGCCCGTCAGCCCCCACCATGGAACCACAGATGCACGTATGCGGATGGCACACATCGCAGCCCAAGCGGAGTCCGACGGCCACACGCAACGAGTCGCCATCGAGCAGAGTACCCAGTTGAGGAGAAGGTAAGGCATGTAACCACGCCCCTGATTCCGACTGTGATACCGCCAGGAGCCTTGCACGGTCCGTCCCGGAGGCGAGCCCAACGAGACGTTCCAGAGTAGCTTTGCAACCTACGTCATCCCAAGCACGCTGGACCTCCCGCCTCTCAGGAACGGCTGCCCCCGGGTTGTGACTCGACCACGCCGCCAAAGCACCCGACACATGAGGTATGCTCGCCTTGTCGCCATCCAAAGAAAGTATGTTAGCAACTAGGTCTGCCACCCCATGCACCGACGCCAAGAAGGCCGGTAAGCACACGTCATCCACCCGCCGGACCCCAATACCTCCGTACCGAATCGGCAAAGCTGCCTGCGCCCACTGGTCCTCGCTTAGGGAGACGTTGACAATTGATTCAATCGTTGATTTAATTGCAACGTCGAAAGAGTCAATAGTGTCCGGGAATAGCCACACCGGAGCCGTACGCAGAAGGTACGTTATTTTAGGGACGGCAAAACACTTCTGCATCAGAACCAGCGCTACATGCGGGTGAACCAATTTAAGACGCTCACTCGCGAGCAGAAAGATCTCCTTACGCGATTGAAGGGCCTCGGGAACTGCGACATCAAAAATGGGTGCACCGAGAAGACACAAGGAGTTTGGATTCAGCTCTTTGAGGCCCGGCAGGAGAGATAAGAAGTGGGGAAAAAGAGAACACGAAGCTGGCCCACACGAATAAAACTCGCACTTGGCTGTATTCACCTGTAACCCCAAATCCCTTAAACGCGGCAACAACATGCGCAGATCCTGCTCCACCTCCTCCGGCCTGCCCCCAATGGTTCCATCATCAAGGTACCAGATGTTAAGGGGGGACTTGAGATCGACTATGACCTTCTGGATGGCGAGGCTGAAAGTGAGTGGACCAAGAGGATCTCCCTGCTGGGCACCCACCTGAGAAAGGATACGAACTGAGCCAAAAAAGAGATTCGATGGCGACTGATATACCTGGAAGAGAAAAGGGTACAGCGCTGGTATGTTACCCATGACTTCACTTAACAGGACATCCCTTTCCAAGCTGTTGAAGGCGTTTTTTATATCCAGCTTCACAATAACGCTACCTACATTTACTGGAGCTGACGCAAATGTACGCACGGCATGTATGGCTGCCTCTTTTGCCTTTTTTAAAGAATTATCCCCCAACTCCTAATCTCTAAGGAGTTGTACCTTCCATCATCAGCTCACCGACATGAAAGGATGACCACCTAAACGCAAATAAGCGAATAGCTTCCAAAATACATGAAATATGTTATACTTAAAGAATTATCCCCTAACTCCTAATTGCTAAGGAGTTGTACCTTCCATCATCAGATCACCAACTTAAAATGTTCATGACTAGACGCAAATACTTGATTAGTCTTCGAAAAGAAATGAAAAATGTCATGTGTGCCTACAACATTTGAAGAGTTCCCTCGATTTCTCCAGGATCCCATCATCAGATCAGGATTCGGTGACAATGGGACCAACTAGAAGGTATACCCTTTCAAACAAAAAAAGAATTTTTCAAATCGGTCCACGCGTCTTCGAGTACTCGGGGAACATACATAAAAAAAAAAAAAGATTTCGACGAATTGTTAACCTCCTCCTTTTTGAAGTCGGTTAAAAATGTACATTTATTTCAGGATAAAAACAGGCCCTGTTTTCTTTATTATTTAGTTTTTCTCTTTTTTGACAGTCTATTAGCGTAGCCTAGTTGGTAGTGACCCTGCCTACGAAGCTGGAGGTTCCAGGTTCGAATACCGGCGAGGGCATTATTTGTGTACTTATTTATCACAAATATTTGTTCCTTGGTCATGGCTGTCTATGTATTTAGGTAAGTATCTATATGTACAGTCAAGGGCATAAATATGTATACACTTTTTTATCTTATGCCGTAAAAATAAGGCGCAAAAGTGTATACATATTTTTGCCCTTGACTGTATCTATCTATTATATATAGGTACATATACAGGGTGGTCCAAACCTTGACGTCAAAAAATTTTTTTTAGATTCCTCACGTCATGGGCTATCAGAATATACCCCATGTATGTTAGCCGATTTTTTATAGTTTTCGAGTTATGAATTTTTGAAATTTTTTTTCTTTGAGAAATTCTGGAGTGAAGAAATTTTTTTACAAAAAAAACTATTGGGTTTTTTTAATAGTTTATTTTTGTAAAAGTATTACTACAAATAAAGCATTTACTGACAAAAAAATTAACGTCCTCACTTTGACACAAGTGGGATAAAAAAATACCAAATTCAAAATTTTACGTTAAAAACGCATCAAAATAGCATTAAAGTACGTAAATAAAAAAAAATAAAACATATCCCTAGGATTTTTGGTATTCTAAGGCCTGCCCTAGACCTTAAGCCTTCGTAAAAGCAAGAAAAAAGTGATACTTAATGATGAGGATTTTTCGGAGTAGTCGGTTAAATAAAATTAAAAAAAGCTTAAAAAATTTTTATTTAAAAATAAAGTAAAATTTCGTCTGTTTTGTTGTTCTTATCAATAAAAAAAGACAGAAAATACCACGAAAACTCAATTTGTGTAGTTATTATACGAAATTTTACTTTATTTTTAAATTAAAAATTTAGAAGGTTTTTTTTAAGTTTATTTGACCGACTACTCCGAAAAATCCTCATCATCAAGTATCACTTTTTTTTTGCTTTTACGAAGGCTTAAGGTCTAGGGCAGGCTTTAGAATACCAAAAATCCTTGGGTTATTTTTATTTTTTTATTTACGTTAATTAATGCTATTTTGATGCGTTTTTAACGTAAAATTTTGAATTTGGTATTTTTTTATCCTACTTGTATCAAAGTAATGACGTTAATTTTTTTGTCAGTAAATGCTTTATTTGTAGTAATACCTTTACAAAAATAAACTATAAAAAAACCCAATAGTTTTTTTTTATAAAAAAATTTCTTCACTCCAGAACTTCTCAAAGAAAAAAAATTTAAAAAATTCATAACTCGAAAACTACAAAAAATCGGCTAATATACATGGGGTATATTCTGATAGCCCATGACGTGAGGAATCTAAAAAAAATTTTTTGACGTCAAGGTCTGGACCACCCTGTATATCGTCGCTTAGTACCCACACCACAAGCCTTAATTGAGCTTACCGTGGGACTAGGTCTATTTGTGTAAGATGTCCCAAGATATTTATTTATTAAAGTTTGTACTTTTTCTGTACAATTATCGATTAATCCCACACATGTTTGCTTGCAGCGTGGAGACTATTAATTTTATTTAAAGCAGCCCAATCTTCTATTCTTTTTATGGACTATCCCCTTTATTCATAAACGTCGGTCTTATCAATATGTCCACAAGAGTGAAAGGGACAAACAATACTTAGCGGCTTGTTAAGTTAGGAGGCGTTATTGAATTAGGAGGTATTAATTTAAATAGCCCAAATTCCTCCTGAGAGGGAAATTTTATTGCTTAGCTACTATTATTTGCTTGATGCAATGTTGGACCGTGAATGGGATGCTTGAACCAGGGATCGGATAACGGTTTTTTCTCCATACAAAAGAACGGTTCGAATTCCGTTCTTTTTCGTTCTTCGGTATATATATTTTTTTGTTAATGGAGATTTTAGAATGGATGGAAAATATTATGTTAATTCGATAAAATGTTGAAAACTACATAAAAAATGTAAAACATTTTAAAATATTTAGCTATTTCGAGGTTTTTCTAAAAAACCGGTTCCGATCCCTGGTTGAACTTCTGTAGTCGAACTCTCGTTTCGGCGCATCACACAAAACATGCCAAAACTAACCGGCTATCGATTACATCTGCGGGAACGGTGCAGCCTGACCCTACGGTACCCAATTACCTCGCATAATGACGGAAAACTAATGAAAGGTTCATCCTCTACGTTTTATTTAATAAATCTCCATTTTAGAACTGTGTTATTACAGAATTTTAGGTTAAATGTTATTACTAGTTGCCAAACATGGTAATATCTTAACGAATGTCTAAGTGGATTAAAGAATAATTAACCTTCGTTAAAACGGTAAATTCGTTAGTGTAGTCAATGTAATGTTGTTTGGGTTACTTTTCATGTAAAGACATTTAGACATAGACATAGAAAATCTTTATTAAGGTATCACAAGAATAAACTATATATTTACATTGCATGTAAATTGTAAATTGTAAATGTAAATATATGCATTTGATTTATATATGTGTTGTGTTGTGTAGCGCAGGTCTATAATAAAAAATCGCAATGAAGTTGTTATCGGTGCGAGTGTAGCGTCAACAAAAGTTCACATTTCACATACTTACAAAACTTATACATAAAGCTTCAAAGGGGAGCATTTTGATATTTTTCTGAACTGGCATAACACGATTTTAACCCCCTTATTCATAAACGTCTCCTAACTTAACAAGCTGCTAAGTATTGTTCGTCCCTTTCGGTCTAATAGACATATTGATAAGAGTGAAAGGGACAAACAATACTTAGCGGCTTGCTAAGTTAGGACATTATAGATAATTTCAACTACGTAATAATACACGGTGGAATTTAATCGGTGAACAGGAACCCATTTTTCTAATTCAGTAATCGATGGCGGTCACGTTTATGTAGTACTTAAGTGGAACCAAGTTTTTTTTTTAACATAATTTTTTTTATGTTGAAATTAAAATTTATTGTCACCCTACTAATGGATTAGTCTGAAAAGTTTAATACCTCTTTTCAAACTATCAGCCATAGAAACTTAAAACATAAATGAGCAATAACCACTCACATGCTTTAATTTTTGCGATAGACTCTATTCCTATGAAAAATAAGAGCGATGCATGGCTGATAGTTTGAAAAGAGGTATTAAACTTTTCAGACTAAACCATTAGTAGGGTGACAATAAATTTTAATTAAAGTTTAATTTCAACATAAAAATTTGTTATGCTAAAAAAAAACTTGGTTCCACTTAAGTTCTACATAAACGTGACCGCCATCGATTACTGAATTAGAAAAATGGGTTCCTGTTCACCGATTAAATTCCACCGTGTATTATATGGAATAGGGACCTAAAGCACAATTTTAATAATGCAAAAATGATGATTTCTCCATCCCGATTAAAATATATCTGTCAAACAAATGTTACCTGTCCTTTTGTTTTATTTGCTTGAGGAAAAGGATAGTGATAATTTTATGTGATGAATACATTAAATTTTTTTGCTTATGAAACAGGCCGTTAGACAATTTTATTTTTCATCACACTTGCTCGTAAATGCTGATTTTATAAGCAGGCATGCATGAACGTAATGAGCTATATTATGACCATGGTCGTAATGACTTTTTTTTTAATTTTTATTAGTACATTGTGCATCAAGGGAGGTAAGCACGGAATTTCTAACGAGAGTGTTAGAAGCCCGACGCCGTTAGGCGGAGGGCTTTTATGACTCGAGTTAGAATTCCGCTTACCTACCGTGATGCATACAATGTTTTTCATCACACTTGCCGACAAAAAAATAAGTTTTAAGACATAATATTATTAAATGACGTACTGACATTTCTATTACTCCCTAGGGAATATCACTTTTCTATTACTCCCGCTACGCGCGCAAGCAATGGTGCGCTTAGACAACAAGTGTGATGAAAACAATATTACGTCGCACTAGCGCGCCGCCCGCTGCCCACATAGGCGGGCGGCGGCGGCGGCGCGCGCTGCGCCGGGACTTCTGTTATAAAAATTATAAAAAGACATCCCTGTTTTTGAGAAACGATTTAGACCATTTTAGAGTAGTTTTGTGAAAATATATTGTTTTATTTACTTTTTTTGCCTCACAGGTGTGATGAAAAACATTGTGTGTGCCACGGGCAGTACACAATTTCTTATTTACCGCCCTTAATACACAATGTACTATTGTAGAATAGGCTGAGGCAACATGATGTTATTACTTTATTAATCAACTGTATATTTTAATACACGGGGCCCCAGGAACTTAAATACATACATTTGACATAGAATAAAAAAAATATAAATTTCAATAGTAGAAGTAGAAGTAAGGCAGAGGCTTATTTATTATTATTACACAGTTGTTCTTGACACTCAAACGGTTGACTTTTTGATAATCTGATGTAGGCCATGTAGGTACCATAGAAAAAGGTACTTATGATAGGGATGCAATGTAGGTCCTACCTAACGTAGCATCTCGCGGCTATATACTGTAGCATCACTGTGCTAAGCCAACTGCATAGTTACCTTGAGCCAGGTTTACCGACTTACATAGATATCTATGTACTAGTATTTACCTACACTGTTTACGCGGCAGATTTCATTTTAGAGGAGAATAAGGTATTTAGATTAACTTTCACTTTTACATAAAGAAATTATATCCTATTGTAACTGTAAATGAACCGAACTAGACGTTTACGCATCCACGCCACACAATTTTGGGCTGTCACGCAAACTCTACATATAAGCACGCATCGCCTTACACGTTGCCACCGATTTAGTCGACTAATATCTGTATGGAATAATGACGGGGTATAAAAATGTAGAGAAATGGTTTATCAAAATCACGATATGTAAAAATGACAAGGTATTATAAGGTCGAGGACGACACGCCCAAGTAACAAAAGCGAATCTAAAAAGGGGATATTAGATATCTAATAGACTTCGATTTGATTGTCTACCATAAGAGTAACATTGCCCCCAAGCTATCTTCAATAACGCTTATAGATAGTCTATAGTAAAGTGGGCACAACCTTGTAACTATTCATAAGTCTCCCTCTAGAAACCACGAATAGACAGAGTTAAGAATTAAACATTTTCAAATAGTCTTAAGGCATTCTTCTAGAGTCTTTCTATACTATTTATAGACCACGATATGCACTAGTAGATGGTTAATAGATAAGCTTGAGAGCTAAACAGAAGTATTTACCTGTGAAGTTTTAGAACCAAATTAACTCAACCCTGCCAACCTTAAGAAAGATTTTAATAGAAATAGACAACGATACGTATAATGGCGCATATCTCAAAAGAATAATGCTAAGGTAATATTACAAAATGGCGTGACAAATTTCTAACTTCTTATTTCATGCGCCTAGTTTTCATCGGCTAATACTGATACTTAAACTTGCAAAACTTGGTGCGGATGAAAGTCTCTCGCTGAATTTGTGTAAAACTCTATTTAAATAAGAGCGCCCGCTTGAAATGTAATATTTAATAAAATATTAACGAAATATAAAAATATTAAAAAAATATATATTGTGTTTATATGTTTAAGCCATTTGTTTCATTCATAATATAGTATATTAAAAAGTATAGGACGATTTGTTACAGAGAATATATTCATAAAAGTACAAAAACAAGCCAAAAAATAGTTCGCTACAATAATTTCACGAAATATTAGACAGTAAAAATGGCGTCTAGTAAAACTTGTCTAGAAAAATGATTTCTTTAAAACAAACTTTCTAAAGAATAATCTGTAGTATAGCTCTAGTAAATGACAAGACTATTTTTACTTGTTGCAAACCAAACTTCCTAGTCGAGGAATAAACTGGTTTATGAGTGGTTTAAGATTACCTATAAACTGCCATTTTTGTATACTGTTTTAACTTCTCACAGTATTTCTAGACATCAATCAGAGAACTAGCATTTTGAGTGCGTTGTGTATCATTTTGGATGGATTAATGCAGAACGACTTCAAGAAGTTACCTTCTTAAAGAAATTTGTTTTTTATTTGTTGACAATATGAAATAATGTAATGGTATAATCGCAACTTCGCGCCGCCGGCGTGCGCGCGTGCGGAGTAGTCGCGAGACGCACGTCTTGACATGTTGAATTGTTTGGTGTATCCACGGTTCACGCGGCCGATTTGTAGCAGTTTTAACGTGTTATGTTTAGTTTTATCAGTGTATTTGAAGAGGGCGGAAAGTTTATTTTTTGTGGATCGTATTAAATTAGGTAGATATATCTAAATTATCATATTCGTACCTATCTGTATAAAGTTTCCCCGATTTCTAAGAACGAACATTTGACACGCATTGTTTATTTATTTATAGGTAGATGGAACCATTTCGTAATTAAAATTATTGTCTAATCTTTATTTATTATTTTAATAATCTTACCCGCTTAATTTATGAGTCGCAAATCAGAATCGGAACTCCTTTTGCTCCTTCTCTGTATTTTCTTCTATTTTTAAATATTTGCTGACTCTCCGACGAAAGCCACTAGATCTTTTAATTTGTTTTACTGTCTCCATTGCATAAAGCCAGCTGATCTAGTAAAATTGCACTTATTTACATTATCTTTAAGCAAATAAACACTGGAACCACTATTTCACTAACATATTATTAGACTTACTGAAAGATATCTACAAAAGTAGTTTATGTAGACTTTAGTCTTTTTATAAAGAAACATAAGAGTACCACTAGCTAATACGGAATATCTGTAGAAAGTTAAATCTTAACATTTACCATCTTATCTAATAAAATACTGGAAAATAGGTACCTTTAGGCTTTATTAACTATTTATAGAACAATATGTCCTAAGATAATCGTCATACCTAGAAATGTACTTAAAATACGTGTTCTATAGATCAAATCAACTAAAAAAAATCAAATATGAGAAAAGATACACTATAAGGATACTGTTTCTTCATAGAAACCATTTATAGAAAGCCCTTATCTAAAAATAAACTGCGAATAGACTATCAATAGATAAATTCGTTTTAAGCCTTCAGGCCCATGTTACTTGGGCGTCTAAATATAATTTAGTCGAAAGATAAAAACGACGATAATTTGCGAAATGCCCTTAACCAGGGGTTCCATATTTTTTAGCAAAGGGCCATATACTGCACTTTTGAAAACCTCATGAGGGCCACACGACATGGTCGATCACGGACTTCACGCATGAACTTCAGTTTTTTTGGAAGCATGGCTGAAGCTACTGGAGAGCAAGCGTTCATGAACCGTATCATTGAATTCCACTATGTGAACAGCATTGATTAGTTTGCTAACCTTGTTTAATGTGTTTACGATCATATCTCAATGCCACGCCGAATAGATGCTGTTCTTGGAAAATATATTACACTTGATCCCTTGCTAATGAACGTCCATAATGTTCCGTTCCTTTATGCTATTGCTGAAGCCAGCCCTCAGTACATAAATGACACTCGCATTTCCTATAAATTTGCTTTATGGCTAACTATCTGATTACTCGTGCGGGAATCTTCTTAATAATCTTATTTTCCGCCCGTTCTTCCATATTAAGCCATTAATCAAACTATGTATAACGGAAGCAGTCACTTCATTTATGATAGAGTTATGAATCATTTCTAATGCCGTACGTAACTAAATTAGTAGCAATTTATTCTTTTCTTCAACAAACTTTAACTAAAACTATGTTATCTTGTGTCGAGATCAGTATGAACGCAATTCATCATACTGTTTGGTCAATTATATTTTTATGTGTAATTCTAAACTTGCATACATACACTTGTGTCCTTAATTTTACTTAGAATGGCTGTAGGGCATGAGTGTTGGCACTAAGATTAATGGAACACTTAGCTGCCAACCTCTCTGCACGTTTTTGTTATCTAGAGGAAATTCATTTACGTGTATCCGCTCAGTCAATGGGAATAATAAATAATATAACGTACAAGTGCAGCCACATTCTGTATTCAAAGCCCCAAAATATAATATAATCAATATTTTTTTAATGTATAAAATAACATTGGCTAACCCACCAAATACAAAACCACCTGTAACCAAGTCCCATTACGTACTACTTACCTAATCTTCATTTAAATCTAAAGGTGCGTTCAAACTAAAAGAGCATTCGCTGTTCTAACCTCCCACTCTACGAAATTCGATCGGTACACAAAACGTGATTGGTTGATTTCGTAGAACGGGCGCTAGAACAGCGAATGCTCTTTTGGTTTAAACGCACCTTGACACATTTGCAGGCCTATTCTTCAAATGTTAGATCTCCGCTAGAATACCAATCTAATGCTTAAGCGGATGAATATATATGGTGCTGAAAGTTTGACTATTTTTATGTGGGAGATAACGGGCGTTGGCTAAATCTGATAGAGATATAAAAAAAAATTACGTTGGCTGTGGTATTCCATTTTAACACCACTCTTACATTTTTTTTATACAATATTACCTAATAACACTGCTTTTTTTATTGAAGTTAACGCTGCTGCTAAATTTAAATATATAGAGTAGGCGTAGTTAAGTAAAGGTATTCTTAAAAATAATTGTTATTTTTAAAAATTCTCGGGGACACTCGACTGACGGTCTCGTTTAATAAAACCCCGTCCTAGTTTAAATAATCGAGGGTTTCGATCTCGATTTTATGAACCCTTATACAATGTGCCCATGAGGATAGGGAAAATATTTAACAACGGATTACTGACCAAATATGAAGTTAAAAATGTCGTATGAAGTTTGCCGTCTATTTGAAGGGAAAATGTAATTGTTTTTAGGGTTCCGTAGCCAAAATGGCAAAAACTAAACCCTTATAGTTTCGCCATGTCTCTCTGTCCGTCTGTCCGCCTGTCCGCAGCATTGCAATACAATAAAAATTAGAAAAACATTTTTTATTTGGATACCTCCCCAACTGGTGTAGTGGGGTGGGGATGATTTTTTTTATTTGCTGTAATTCTAAAGTTGTCTCCCCCCCTCTAACTTTTGATCCGTATGTCCAAAAAATATGAAAATAAAAATCCCCTTCCTCACAGGCACCTTGTATTATCAAACCGGAATCAGAAGGGGATTCAAAAGTACTGTTCACACATCAAATAACACAACATTTACCAAGAAAAAAGTTGTTTATACAGGGTGACTATGGGTTCGTGATCCCAACTGTGAAAAATGTGTTAAAATGGTCTTTCTGAACAATGTTTCCCATGGGACCTATATGAATAAACACACTTTTTTACGACTAGTTAAGTTCGAGTTAATTAATATGTATACATTTCTCCATACCAATTCCTTGCAAATGTGTTTACATAATTATGAAACGAGACTGGAAGTTAATGAACACTTCCGCACCGGCCGGTATGAAATCAGTAATTTTTTTTCGTGATATTCATATTTGTTCCATGGGAAACCTTATTCAGATAGACCATCTTAACACGTTCTTCACAGTTGGGATCACGACCCCATAATCACCCTGTAGATGTGGTGAGTGATTAATTAATCTATTGTCTGTAAATCTCTGCACTTAAACTATGAATATAACAATGAATATATCCTAGCTTGACTTATACACTGTTGTGTCAACAGTACTTTTAAATCCCATTCTAATCGCGGTTTTATAATAATGTCACTGTTACATAAACTACGATTGTATTGAATACTTAATACATCACGTACGTTTTGTTGTTACAGACAGCAACTATTTACTGGCGTGCGTACGCGACGACACAATACAACTGATCGACTTGCGGCAGAATACTATTGTTCGCTCCTTCAGGTACTTATTCATAATTACTCTTTAGGCAACATAAATGGTTTTGTACATAATACAGCCAGTTTCACTTAGACATGTACTTAAAAAACTAAGATACACACTACACACTCAGATAAAATGCAAGATAAATTAAACTTAGTACTAAAATATAGGTCTTGTTACTAAAATACAATAATCCAGTTATTGTTTTTAGCTTTCACGATTTTCACAAGTATACTAAATTCTCAGGTATATCATAGGTTTTCAAAGCCAACACTAAATAGAATTTACAGATTATAATGAACAAATTACAGGTGAACATAGTTCGAGGAAAATAGGGGCTTTATGGAAGATACTATATATTGTTTAATACGAAAAGTTTTTTTTTCAACCGCAGTCATGAGTCGTTCAAAGTGGGCTGCGACTGGTCGCGGGCAGCGTTCGGGCCGGCAGGGCGGCTGCTGGCTGTGGGCGGGGCCGACGGCGCCGCCTACGTGTGGAACACGCATTCCGGCAAACTGGAGGCGACGCTGAAAGACCACGCGTAAGCATATAGTTCAGTTGTTACAGAGGATACACTGGATGGTGTTCAAAGTAAGCTGACTGATCGCAGAGGATGCTTAGGCTGGGAGCGCGGCTGCTGACAGAGAGCGGGGCCGACGGCGCCGCCTAAATCTGAATTACTCATTCCGGCAAGCTGGAGGCAACGTCCACGCGTACGCACATTATTGTTATAAAGGCGACACTGGTCGGGGTCGGTGTTGTCGGTGGTCTGACTGATCACACGCGGTGTTTAGGCTGGAACAGCGCTGCTGACGGTAGGTGGAGCCGACGGCGCCGCCTAAATGTGAAATACGCATCAGCAACGGCAAGCCGAAGGCGACGCTGAAAGGCCACGCGTAAGCACATATAGTAGTTACAGAGGACATACTGGTCGGTATTCTAGGTAAGCTGACATGCGGTCTACGTTGTTATAGAGGACAAACTGGTTGGAGATCATGGTGGGCTTGCGACTGGTCGCATGCGGCAGTCCGACCGACGGCCCATGCTGTTCGGGATATGTGGAATACTCATTCAAAAAGTATTGAAACGACCCGAAAAAGTTAAGTTTTTTCCTGAGCTTCGGGGGCATTACTGGGCTTCAATTGATCGCTATCTTGACCCACTTTCCTAGATGCGTTCAAGAATAATTAAAATAACCCATAATAAATGTCAAAAAAAATCTGTGATTCCCTTACAGATTAAATGTAATAAATACAACTTTCTGATGTTCTAAATCCACCGTGCAACATCATTCCCGAAATAATCGGTTAATTTATGCTAATACTCGTAGACCAATGTTCATCCTACTTATCGAACTCGTAAGGAATTTTATTACACATTTAGAAACCCTGAATGGAGAAAAAGAAAGTAGTATAGGCGGCACCAAGAATTGTAATTAAATCGTGTTGACGTGGTATAAAGTCGTTTTGGACAGCTTCCAAATAGTTTCAAGTTCGTGCGGCAAGTACTTTAGCGACATCTGTCCTTAAGCGTAATAAGACGCTCTTTTGAGATTCTGATATGATACTTTTGAGATTTAATTGTTTCCTTTGTCAATATTTAAAAAACAAGATGTTACTTTCACACAATACAACCTACTTCCCTATCATTGTTGAAGATGCCGACTTAACAGAGCATTAGGAAATGAGGCTGTATAGCAAATAAATAAGAATTATTCTATTATTCTATCACACCATACCAGACACCTTTCATATTCAGGGTATTCTGGGCTTGTGACAACCAACAGAGCTTTTTCAATAATTGTTATACATTCTTTCGAATAACAGTAAAGATATGGCTTAAATTCCTGTTTGTACAGTTGCAATTGCACTTGTATCTGTTATTCACACCGTTCACTCAACGCGCCTGTAGAATTTGATAAGCCACTGTGAGAATGTGAGGTGGTCCGATTACTCCAATCGAATGTATTAAGTGATCTTCAATATGTAAAGGAGCAAATAAAAACGTATAGCCTGTATTAAAGTATAACGGTTGCAGTTACGTAGTATTTTTAAATGTGTGTGTGGGTGTCTGTATGATAATAATAACCACTCACATGCTTTGATTTTTGCGATAGACTATAATATAATATCGCTATAGTTCGTTTTTTAGCATTAGAGGGAACATAAACGCAGGAAGCACGAGGTATTTTATTTACGTCATTTTATGTCTCAATCTTAACGGTCATTTTAAAATGTCTAGATCTAGATCTAATTGCTGTAATCTCGAATTTCAGTTCTAATATTTCTTTTAATATGTCATTTTTTCAGTGTCAAAAAAGTGACACGTCAATTTGTTTTAGGCTTTAGATTAAAAAGCCACAAAAAAATTAAAACTGATATTTTCATCACTTCAAAATATAATATGGTCCTGTTAAGTTGTCGTTTTGGTGAAAATTCCTAACATCTAATACTTGTCCTATGAAGAAAGGTTGTCGTGTAGTGTCGACGTCTGCTTCTTTGTTTACCACTTTTCTAATCTTAAAAAATTAATATGTGAAATAAGAATGATGACATGTAGCCACAGCAACGAGAAGCATGTCTGTGGATAAGAAACAAAATTGTAATATTATACCACCTCGGACGTTGATGATCTTGGTCGTTTTTTCTTTGGTATATGACATTCTATATTTATAATGTAATATTATAGTTTAGCAACGACATTGCTATATACCCAGAACCAGGTATACGCAATGTAGTATTGTACTTATTATAAAGTACAGGAACATTTGTATCTTAAGAATATTTTGATCCCGTACAAGCGTGGACATACCAAGTGTGAGTATCCTTACTAATCGGACTAAAGTTAATAATCCAACATTCCCATTTCCTCAGCACGTAACTCATCCTGCGTTATAAGACTCCCTTCGGCTATTAGCGTCATTCTCCAGAACATTAATCACAAGCGAAACATCCCCCACCTTAAGTTTTATAAGAAATAAATATGAAAATTGTGCACAGTTTACGGCAATTTATTAAATTCCAGCGTTGAATTGCTGTTCCGTAGGGCGCCGACATGATCTAGTGGTCGTAGCAGGCCAATATATTTTAGACTGTGTGTTGTACTGAGGTGCAAATTACTTGAGGGTCTAGTTATACCAGATATAAACGTGCATATGTTTTTGCTCTGAGTTCTGCACGCGACGTCAGACCACGCTACACCATTGCAGTTCATTAATATATTATGAGTACCTAGTACCTACTACCTACATAGTATTTATGTCATGTTAGGTATGCACGAAATTAATAAAATATTACAAATAAACAATACAAGTGAGCCTTTGACTCGCACGCTAAGGGTTCCCT